>PVIU01005560.1:0-111924 GCA_004026605.1 Ondatra zibethicus | reverse complement strand
AAGTTGAGTCCATTTACATTAAGGGATATTAATGACCAGTGGTTGCTATCTCCTGTTAACTTGGTTTTCATCGTTTGTGATGTTATTTTGTGCGCTTTTTTCTTCTTTGGGATTTGCTGTAATGAGATCATCAATTGTCTGTGTTTTTGTTGGTGTAGCCATCTTCTTTGGGTTGGAGTTTTCTTTCTAGCATTTTGTGTAGGGCTGAGTTTATGGCTAGGTATTGGTGAAATCTAGATTTGTCATGGAATATCTTGTTTTGTCCTTCTATGGTGATCGACAGTTTTGCTGGGTATAGTAGTCTGGGCTGGCATCCATGGTTTCTTAACGTCAGTATAATGCTTGACCATGACCTTATGGCTTTCATTATCTCCATTGAGAAGTCAGGTGTAATTCTGATAGGTCTACCTTTATATGTTACTTGGTGTTTTCCTTTGCAGCTCTTAATATTCTTTCTTTACTCTGTATGTTTAGTGTTTTGATTCTTATGTGGTGAGAGGACTTTTTTCTTGGATCCAGTCTATTTGGTGTTCTGTAAGCTTCTTGTATCTTCATAGGCATATCTTTCTTTAGGTAGAGAAAGTTTTCCTTTATGATTTTCTTAAATAAATTTTCTGTGCCTTTGAGTTGACTTTCTTCTCCTTCTTCTATACCTATTATTCTAAGATTTGGCCTTTTTATGTTGTCCCATATTTCATGGATATTTTCGGTTAAGCTTTTGTTAGATTTAATGTTTTCTTTAACTAATGAGTCTATTTCCTTTACTTTATCTTCCGCACTTGAGATTCTCTCTTCCATTTCTTGTATTCTGTTGTTTGTACTTGCATTTGTGGTTCCTGTTCTTTTCTTCATGATTTCTGTTTCTCTAATTCCTTCGGCTTGTGTTTTCTTTATTTTTTCTATCTCAGTTTTCAAGTCCTGAATAGTTTCTGTTATATGTTTGAGTTCTTTTTCTTTGTTTTCTTTAAGTGATTTGCTGATATCTTCCAATTTTTTGTTTGTTTTTTCTTCCATTTCTTTAAGGTAATTTCTCAATTCATCTTTAAGAATTTCAGTTATTCTCTTGTGGTTATTTTTTAGATCATTTCCTTCTGGGTCATCCATATTTGGTTGTTTAGGTCTTACTTTTGTAGGGTCTTTGGGTTTCACTGGTATTGTGTTGCTCTTTGTGGTGTAGCTTGTGATCTTACCTTTTCTACTCATCTTTTCCTCTAATAGGTGTGGTTGGTGCTGTCTGAGATTCTGTTGAATAATCTTCTAGGTGCCAGTAGATCAAAAGCTAAGATGGTTTTCCTCATGGTACAGTCAGTGTCACAGTTTTAGTTACCCTGTTGGTTATTCCTGTTTCTCGAGGTAGCTCAGTGCTCCTGTGTTTTGATCTGCTCCTTTGGAGTTTGCTGTCTCAAGCCTACCTTGGTCTAGGCTGCTGGCTTTGATCTGTTTCTGTAAATCTTGGTCTGGATCTCCTCTTGCAGAAGTCCCTGGCTTGGAGTTAGACCTGTTCTGGTGGCGATTGCTGACTCCGGATCTGGTCACTGGTTCAATCCTGATCCTCTCGTGTTCCAGGACCAGATTTGCTCCTGGCTTCTGCTCCTGGTGGAGCTTGTTCTCTCTTTGTCTTAGGTAACTGGTTCAGTCCCACTCCAGTTCTGGTGGAGGTCACGGACGCTGAGTCAGGTCGTTGGCTTAATCAGTGTCCCAGGACTGGGTTGGCTCCCAGGGCTGAATTTGCTCCTGGCTTCTGCTCCAGGTGGAGCTTGTTTCCTCGGCTCTCTCTGTCCTAGGAGTCTTGTTCAATTCCACTCCTGTGGGATTTGTTGCCTAAGGTGGAGTTCCTTGCCTCAGGGCAACTTTGGCTTAGGTTACAGGCTTTGACCTGAATCTGTAAATCCTAGTCTGGGTTCCCTCCTGCACAAGTCCCTGGGTTGGAGTTGGGCTTGGAAAGGTTTCTGGTCCAGTCTACTGCCTGGGAGGTTCTAGGCTCAAGTGTGCCCGAACCCATAGGGGACCTGCTTGATTCCTCAGAGATCTCAGACTCGCGCTGGGACCCACAGGGTTTCCAGGTTCCTGCCTATTCCCTTTGATGTCCCAAACCAATGCCCAAACCCACAGGGGACCTGGCTCAGGCCTACTCTCTCTGAGGTCCCAGATTCACGCCTGGCTTCGTTGAGATCTCTGGTTCCTGCCTATTCCCTCAGAGGACCCAGACTCACTCACACCCAGGCTGACAGAGGTCCTGGCTCTGTCCTAGTTCCCGGGAAGTCCTTGACTCCCGCCCAGACCCACAGGGGTGTTGGCTTATGTCCACTCCCTTGAAGGTCCCAGATTCACGTCTGGACCTCAGCAGTCTCTGGCTTTGGCTCACTCGCTCAGCAGTTACTCCCTTGCACCTGTTCCGGTGGAGACAGCTAGCTCTGGATCTGGTCATGGGTCAATCCTGATCCACTCATGTCCAGGCACCGGGTTTGCTCCTGGCTTCTGTTCTTGGTGGAGCTTGTTCTCTCTTTGTCTTAGGTAATTGGTTCAGTCCCACTCCAGTTCTGGTGGAGGTTGGGGACTCTGAATCAGGTCGTTGGCTCAATCAGTGTCCCAGGACTGAGTTGGCTGCCAGGGCTGGATTTGCTCCTGGCGGAGCTTGTTTCCTAGGCTCTCTCTGTCCTAGGAGTCTTGTCAAGCAGGAAATTTCAAAGATAGTTCTGCATATATTGGCAGTTTGTTAGTCACTTTCTTTTGTGTCCTGCAGGATGCCAGGCAGACTCTTTCATGAAGCAGGAACCCTGAAGGATTGTCTCACCTTTATGCAAGTTCAGTAGTCATTTCTCTGTGGGTCCTGTATGTCCAGTTCACACAGCATACTATCAAGAAGTCCAGGCAAGAGCAGTTTTCTTGCCCAAATGGCTAGCAAACTGCATAAGGAGCCTCTTTGATGCCCATATTCCTCTTGAAGTAATTGGAGCAGCCAGGAGCAGATGTGTCTCACTGTCATGAAAAGTCCTATGTTCTTAAAACATTTTAAATGCCATACTATGAAGGTCTTTGAAAGGTTTGAAGAATACCTATCTAACTGAAATATATCTCTATACATCTAGAAAACCTAGCTAACATGACTACAAGCTTGATTATTATAGATGATTATCTATTAACTTATATTTCCCAATTATACATTGCCTTATTAAATGAGCTGTACAAACATAATACCTTAATCAAGATCAGAAATACATATATACAGTATAACAAAATTGACCTTAAATTTGTATCAATAAACCAAAATCCATACCAATGAAAATCTCTATAGCATATCCCCCTATAAAGAAACATTTATAAACAATATTTGGGAATATGGGCATAGTTCTTCTCCAAACTGCTTTCTGCTTTTTGTTGGGCAACGTAATTTTTGGCGGTGTTCATTGTGACCTCTCAGGGGATTATGGTCCATCAAACCACATTAGTCTGGAATTATTCCACAGGTTCTCATCTTCTGTGGAAACAAAAGAGGAACCTCTTTTCCAAAGCAACATATCCTTAGATCCATATTTTGAAATCAAGATATTTTTAAGATGTATATGTTGGTTTAGCTTAGCAGCCTTCACAGTCAAAAAATTCAAAGAAAACACAATATTATACATAATGCAGATTCTATGTGAATTTTCTATCTTTATGTGACTTATTTTTCTTTACTCCTTTTAATCTATGACTGTCTGTACTATGTACTTTCTTTAAAGACTTTGTTTTTTTTTTAAATGATTTACTTATTTTCCAACTCTCTATATTCTTTTTCTTGTCTCTCCCAAGCCTATGTACATTTACTCAATACTGTGACCCATTTAGAGGTCTTCTATGTCTGAATCTGTTCTATTGTGTATCTGTAATTCTTTACTGTCCAGGAGCCCTTCTTAAAAACTTAAGCTGCAGCATTGTTAGAGCAAATATGGCACTTCCTGTTTGCCCTGCCCAGCCCAGCATGGTGGAGCTGTTTGCTACCTCTGAGCCGCACACACAGCCCCAGTTCCAAACATGCAGTGGGTTCATGTAGAGCCATTAAGCAGTTTGTAACATGCTGCTTACAAACCCCATTTAAATGCTCAGCCTCCTAAAAAGCCAGAGGTTGCATTGGCAGCATGGCCCAGAAAGCTGGCATTTCAAAACTGCAGCTTTGTTTTCTGCTACCACTGAATCTAAAAAACCTCTCTTAAAGGAGCCACGGCATCATGGCACTAAGCTGTACTTAACTCCGGGTTTTTTTTTTTTTTTTTTTTTGCCTAGAATTCCATCCCAAAGTCTGTCAGGTTTTAAGTGGACTTTAGTTTGTCATGTTGGCGCCAATTTGTTGTAAGGAGGATGCTTGTTTGTTTCCCAGCTGCCTGGCAGCTCAGCCCCAAAATAATCACACAGAAATTGTACTATTTAAATCACTGCTTAGCCCATTAGCTCTAGCTTCTTATTGGCTAAGCTTTACATCTTAATTTCACCCATCTCCATTAATCTGTGCATCACTACGAGGTAATGGACTACCAGCAAAGTTTCAGCGTGTCTGTCTCCAGCAGTGGCTCCATGGCTTCTCTCTTTGATGCTGTCTTCTTCCTCCCAGCATTCAGTTTAGTTTTCCTTGCCTAGCTAAGTTCTGCCCTGCTATGGTCCAAAGCAATTTCTTTATTCATTAATGGTAATCACAGCATACAGAGGGGAATCCCACATCATTTTTCTCATATTTGTTCTCTCTCCCTGCCAGCCCTGCCTATCCTTTTCTCTTCCTAGCTATTGGTTATTCAACTCTTTATTAGACCAATCAGATGCCTTAGGCAGGCAAGGTGAAATAAATACAACACATCTTTACATAATTAAACAAAAGCAACATAAAAAAGTAATATACCTTTATACCTTTAAAGTAATATTCCACAGTATAAACAAATGTACAACATAAACAAATGTAGTAAATATAATATTCCACAACAGCCAGTCTCTCTTTCTTTTTTTTTTTCACCGCCGAGACAGCATTTCTCTTTAGCTTTGGAGCCTGTCCTGGAACTTGCTCTGTCAATCTGGCTGGACTTGAATGCACAGAGATCAGCCTGTCTCTGCCTCCCGAGTGCTGGGATTAAAGGCATGTGCCATCACCGCCAGGCCCATCTGGTCCCTCTTAAGATCATACACACTAGATTAGGCAGAGAGTCTGAGATGATTGGAATAGAAGGACCAAATCAACCTGGGGATGGTAGGCTCTTTTCAGCGCATTCATAGATTCTAGTCTCACCTGAGTGTGAAAGCAAGATGACAGATATGAGTAGATATCATGTGTCAAAAATTCTGAAGAATTAGACAGTTAATCCCCTAATTTTACTGATCAGATATACCCAAGGAGCCCTACAATATGTGGATGTCTAGAATCCAAATAAGAACCAAGTAATCAGAAGCACAAAGGACATTAGTAGTTTCAGTGGACGCTTGTCAGCCTGACTTGGTGGTAACACCCTGAGTGGCTTCTGCCTAGCAGTTCAGGGCCAGCTTTGAAACATAGCAAGATCCTGTTTCTAAATAAATAACTAGACAGGCAAATTCCTTTAAGGTAAAGCTTGGCTACTCCAGGCTGGGAAGAGAATGTGGAAACCCCAGATCAACCCTCATCCAAGTTGTGCTCCTGTCCCAGTAAAAAAACCATTTAGTGGGGCTGGAGAGATGGCTCAGTGGTTAAGAGCACTGACTGCTCTTCCAAAGGACCCAGGTTCAATTCCCAGCACCCACATGGCAGCTCGCAGCTGTCTGTAACTCCAGTTCAAGAGAATCTGACATTGTTATACCAATGCACATGAAATAAAGTTAAATAAAGTTTTAAAAAAAAAAACACTTAGGTTTTCCAAGCAGTGGTTGTACATGCCTTTAACCTCCAACACTGGGGAGGCAGAGGCAGGAGGTAGATCTCTGTGTTCAAGGCCAGTCTGATCTACATAAATAAGTTCTGGGACAGCCAGACTTACATAGTGAGACCCTATTTAAAAAACAACAACAACAACAACAAACCAAACAAGCAACAGAAAGTGATTATTTCCCATGGGCTGGGGTCGTAGTTCAGTTGGTAGAGGGCTTTCTTAACACAAAGAAAGCTCTGGATTTCATTGAAGACCACATGAGCCTGGTAGTAATGTCTGCCTGTAATTCCACTTGGGAGGTGGAAGCAGGACAATCAGTAGTTCAAAGTTAATCAACTTAAGGCTAAGCTGGGATACACACATCCTCAAAACTTGGCACATGCTTTTAATCTCAGCACTTGGAATGCAGAGGCAGTTGGAGCTCTGTGAATTTGAAACCAACATGGTCTATGTACTGAGTTCTAGCAGCCAAAGCTCTGTAGTGGGACCCTGCCTTAAAGACAAACAAAAACACAAAAGCAAAAACAAAAAAAATGAATTTTTCCATTTCCCAAAATCATGTTTCTCAAACTTTTAAAGAAAAAATGGGTCAGTTGGATGGCTCGGTGGGTAAAGGTGTTGGCTGCCAAGCCTGATGACCCGAGTTCAATCCCCAGGACCCACCTGATGATGATGACGGAAGGGGAGCACTGATTCCTGCACGTTGTCCTCTGACCCTACCGCAGACCACGCCCCATGCACACACACATGCTCTCTCTCTCTCTCTCTCTCTCTCTCTCTCTCTCTCTCTCTCTCACACACACACACACACACACACACATAATAAAAAAATTTAAGATTAAAAATAGAAGATAAAAAATAGTGAGGTAAAACTTCTGGTTTTCAGTGGAACAGAGAATTAGATATTTTTATTCAGGCATGAACCTGAACAGCTGCAAAGAACTACTTAATTAAATCATGAATGACAAATTTGTCATAAATTATACTTAAACATTTTATAATTTTGATAGTTCTTATTTTTTACTATAATTTGTAAACATTTAAGTGGAAGCTATGAATTAGATTTCAAAATAGATGAGTAATTTTAGACTGTGACATCCATTTTCACAGATTTCCAGTTTATTTTAAGGGACAATTAGTACTTATAAAAATGTATCTAATTGCTAGGCTAAATCAAACTCAGTACTGCTGGATGCTTTTATCCTCATCAGGTCTATTTCTTTTCCCACAGTGACCAAAACAAGTGAATAGAGGCAAAAGGCAAAAAGCTTACAATAAACTTAATTATCATTTTGAAACTGATGCAGATTTGCTTGGGAACAAACTTATTTCTTCTGATTTTCACCCTGTTATCCACATAACCAGAGTATTTTCTGATGAAATATAATTCTAACCCTTTTCTAGCAAGCTTTTATGTTGGGGGGGAGGTATTTTCAAATATCCATATTAAAAACTCAAATTTCCATGATGATGATGGTGATACTGGGACAATGGCAGGAACAAGGGTGGGGTTGAGGAGGATGATAATAAGGATGATGCAGTTGATGGTGGGGATGACGGACTTGATTGGGATGATGAAGAACATGTGGCAGGAATGAGTGATGATGGTAGGGATGATGCAGATGATGGTGGGGATGACGGACTTGATTGGGATGATGAAGGGGTGTGGCAGGAATGAGTGATGATGGTGGGGATGATGCAGATGATGGTGGGGATGACAGACTTGATTGGGATGATGAAGAGGTGTGGCAGGAATGATGATGGTGGTGGGGATGATGAGCTTGGCTGGGATAATGATGGAGGTAATGGATTTCTGACTCTAGATACGATGGGAAGGCTGAGGGGGGATGATGCTGGGGATAATGAGGATGAAGATGGGGTGACTATGTGGGTGAGGGTGATATTGGGAATGATGCAGGTGATGAAGTAGGATGATGGGTTTGGTTGGGATGATGAAGATGTGACAGGGATAATGATGATAGTGGGGTTGATGGTCTTGATTGAGATGACGATGAGAATGACACTTGGGCTGCTGTGACACCCCAACTGTTCCTCAGCTGTTAGATGTGTCTCATCAGATACCAGCTGTTTGCTGACTTTCAAGGATACGGTCCAGAGTAAGATTTAAATATTGCCTTTGTACTGTTCACACTTTTCTTTGGACGTTAACAGTGTGATGTTGTTTAATAATTATGAACTGAGTGAGCTTGGTCCTGAGAGGAAGAAATCAACTAAGTGTCTTACTCTATGTCCAGGCTTCAACACAGAAGACATCAAGGGTTAGCCATTTTCATTCCTGCCACTACTTGAGGGCACTACTTGCAGAGAGCTTTCTAACAAGTCTCTGAAGGACTTCTCCAGCCTGCAGTCATCCCAGTCTTGCACAGATATTTTCTGAGTTCATTCTTCATTTGTGAGATCCTTTCAGATAGAATACTTTACTTATCTAGCTTTTAAAAATCCCCCATTAGCAGGGGATGGTGGTGCAAGCCTTTAATCCTAGCACTCGGGAGACTCTGTGAGTTTGAGGTCAGCCTGGTATACAGAGTGAGTTCCAGGACAGCCAGGGCTACATAGTGAGACCCACTCTCAAAACAAAACAAAAAAAAGTCTTTTTTTTTCCACTAAAATTTTTAAAGAATGGTATTATCCCCACAACACTATGTGGTAGAAGCAAATTTGCTCAGTGGTAGAGCACTTGTTTAGGATATATGAGGTCCTGAGTTTGATCTTCAGCATCAAAATAAGGCAAAAGAAATGAAGAAAAGAAGGGAGAGAGGGAAGGAGGGAAAGAGAAGGGAGGAAGGAAACCAAAACAAAACCAATAGGGAGGACATGGGAGGACTTGTTTGGAGCCCAGCCCATCAGATCATATGGCAACATGGCCTTGACACAGCTGTACCCCGACTTCTCAAGAAAAATGGGCACTCGGCTTTTTATATGAACCCTTTAAGCGCCAAATCCTGGAAAGTGGTTTAAGACAAGTTATACTGTCTTTTTTGTTTGTTTGTTTAGTTTTTTGGTTTTGTTGAGACAGGATTACTCTGTAGTTTGGAGCCTGGTCTGGAACTAGTTCTTGTAGACCAGGCTGGCCTTGAATTCACAGAGATCCTCCTGCCTCTGCCTCCCGAGTGCTGGGATTAAATTTATGCAGGCTTAAACAATACACTTCTGTGAGACGCTTGGAACTGGCAGCCTGAGACTTTGCAAACCTCGTAGGAACCATGACACTGTGGGTTTGTAGGCCTAGTACTCATTCAGTTTAGAAATGTCTACTTGGGAAGCTCAAACACAGGTGACACTTGCCATGGGTCAAGCAGTGGTATAGACGCTGAAGAGACAGCAGCATCAGAACACATAAGATGAAGCATGCATTTGTGTTCATGGAATTCATAAAGAATGAGGCAACAAAGCATGAGGAGTTGACTCCCCATCCCCCATGGCTACAACAAATTGGATGAACGGGAAAAAAGCAAATAAATTTGAAAGTAGATGATTTTTGCTTGCGTGCACATGTGTGCGTGTACACACACACACACACACACACGGATAAACATTTTAAAGATGAATTAATTAAAATGTGAAAGCCAGGCATCATGCTGTGATCCCATGACTTAGGAAGTGGAAGCAGGAGGATCAGGAGCTCAAGGTCACCCTGGGCAAGAAGAGGGTCTGGAGTTCAAGCCATCTTTGACTGCATAGGCAGTGAGGTCATCATAGGACCTTCTGTCAAAGAAACAAGAAGAACACAAGGAGACTAAAGGAGAGAAGTGTCTGGCTAAAGGCCATCCCGAGCTCCATAGCAAGCCTGTTTCAAAAACAGAAGTCTTATTTAAGTAGGATGTTCAGGAAGATGATCCACAAGAAAGCCATGTTTAAGTTGAGAGAGGAGAGACAACGGAGAGAGGGATGGGAAAAGAGAGCATTTCTAAGCAGATCAGAATATAGTAAGGTTTTCATAGTTTTCTTACAGTGGAGCCATGGGATAAAGCCTCTATAATTCTAGGACAACGGTTGAGCCTGGAGGGACAAGCAGGGACTGCGTGGTAAGCCTAGGGGCTGTTCCCCAAGCATAAAGGAAGTTACTAAAGCCTATCACTCAAGGGAGGCAGGATCTAATCTACACATATCATCCTGGCTGCTGTGTGTACAGAACGCACATATGAGGAGGGTCAGTCCTGACCAAGGCAGGGAGAACAAGCAGGCAGCCACTGTAGGGAAGAACCCACCGTGATGGTTGACGACCCCAGAATGATGGCATTGCGGGCGGTAGGAGGATGGAGATCTCAGAGCCACTGTTCTTTTGGGGTTTCCCTCAAGTCCCATGACGCCTTTGGCTCATTCTTGAGTTTTCTCTAGGAAACAAACATCACAAAGCTGAAAGCTTTCTCTAACTTCTGCTAGGAAAGTTGGGACTGGGAGGGGACATTAGCCTCTGTGGACTGTCATTGCGTGTAAGTTCACAGAGCTGGAGATGAAGGGCGTGATGCTGTCTAAATTACTCCCTCAATGCCAAGGGCTTGAGTCACCGAGAGTTCTCTGAGTTCTGAGAGGGACGAACATGTCTTATCAAAATACTCAGTATATTTGCTCATTTGCTTTCTTACAGAAGAAAAAAATCCTGACACTGTCCTTAAACAAGTTTTACTGTGACCTTTAACCCAAAATAAACAAATGAAGGGTTAGTCTCAAAGAACGTTTAAATGAATCCAAGAAACTGTCTAGCTCTGACTTGAGATGCCTGAGAGCTGTTTATTTTTTCACCCAACAGGATAGGACGCAGCACTAAAGCCAGCCTGGCCCAGCCGAGCCTTGAACTCACAAAGCACCAGAGGAGGGCCTTGCACTCTTGACCCTCTTGCCTCCACCTCTTAGGTGCTAGGATTACCTCCCTGTGTCTCTCACCGCATCCCACTGATTTTACCAACACAAAACAAAAGCTCTGTTTTGCTTTTCTTTCTGATGTTATGATAAATACTCCGACCCAAAGCAACAAAAGGCAGGAAAGGGTTTATTTGTCTTACACTTCCAGTCACGGCCCATCACTGAGCGAAGTCAGGGTAGAAACTCAAGCAGGACTTTGAAGCGTGACCTATGGAGGAATGATGCTTGTTGGCTTGCTCTCTGGTTCATGCTCAATTGGCTTTCTTTTTTTTTTTTTTTTAAGATTTTATTTATTTATTATGTATACAACATTCTGCCTCCATGTATGCCTGCAGGCCAGAAGAGGGTGCCAGATCTCATTACAGATGGTTGTGAGCCACCATGTGGTTGCTGGGAATTGAACTCGGGACCTTTGGAAGAGCAGGCAGTGCTCTTAACCGCTGAGCCATCTCTCCAGCCCCTCAATTGGCTTTCTTATCCAGCCAGACCCTCTGTGTAGGGATGGGGACACCCACAGTGGGCTGGGCCCTCCTATACCAATCATCAATGAAGACAATCTCTCACAGACATGGTCACAAGCTAATCTGATCTGGGAAACGTTTCAGTTGAGGTTCTCTCCTCCCAGGTGACTCTAGTTGTGTCAAGCTGACAATAATATAAAAACTCACAGGCACCGGCCTTGACATGTGATAAAGAGGCAATGGGTGGCTCAGGTGACATTTAAATCCAATCTGTCCCCTATTAAAGCCTTCTATGCTCTTCGGAGACTTGCTTTTGTTTTATTTTATTTTTGAGACAGAGTTTCATAGTGTATGTGTCCCTGGCTGTCCTGGAACTCGCTCTGTGGACCAGACTGGTCAAATTCAGAGATCCACCTGCCTCTGCCTCCCAGGTGCTGGGAACAAAGGCATGCCTCACCACACCTGCCTAGGGTTTAGGGCTTTTGAGGAGGTGGAATGGTGGAGGCAGAGTCTCACTAAGTAGTTCAGGTTAGCCTTGAACTCAAAATCTTCCCTTCTTGGCTTCCTGAAAGCTGAGATCACAAGTGTGGGCCGCTGCCACTACACTTAGCTAGAACAGTAGGACTGGATTAGTCTCCTTCTGGTGTCAGATCAAAGTCACAGCATGGTGGCAATGCTATCTGTGAAGCTGTACTCTTCCTGCCCCAGCCCCAGCATCTCTTCCTCCACAGTCAGACCTCAAAGTGGGGAAAAAAACTTTAGACAGAAACAGTGCAATATTTGGTGACTTAAATATGATAGGACCTCAAAAGGAAGGAAAGGCCTGGAGAGGCGCTTCGTTAAGAATGAGGAAAGATAGCCTGGCGGTGGTGGCGCACGCCTTTAATCCCAGCACTGGGGAGGCACAGGCAGGTGGATCTCAGTGAGTTCGAGGCCAGTCTGGTCTACAAGAACTAGTTCCAGGACAGGCTCCAAAGATACAGAGAAACCCTGTCTCTAAAAAAATAAAACAAAAACAAAACAAAAGAATGGGGGGGGAATAGCACTGTCAATTGAGAGTTGTCGATCAAAGTCAGCTTCTCAGTCTCATGCCTTCTGGGAATCCGGCCCTTTAAAAACAACCCCTGCCTTTTAGGAGCAAGTCTGTATCCTAACAGGGCCCAGTCCTTCAATATAGAAGCTTTTGAAGGACCTGTAAGGTCTGAGCCGGCAAAGTAGTTATGACCTTGGTTTTCTATTGATTATAATATCAGCTTATTGAGACAGAACCACAACCTCACTGAGGACCATCTGTATTAACTGTCATGTTTATTAAAAGCATGAGCTCTGGTTCATGCAAAGCTGGCTACTGCCACTGGAAAACTTCTGAACATCTCTGTGCCTCACATGTGATGTGGAAATAATAGCCCTAATAATGAGGCCAGGATTTAACGGTCTAATCTGTTTAACTGTACATGACTGAACAAACCTCAGTTAGAAATCACGTCACTCAACCGTCCCAATTCAAATAGAATAGAATTACAAACTTTCTCATAGTGGTTTGAGAAACTACCAGACACACACAGGTGGGCATTAAGGTGGAGAGGAGAAGGGCAACCCTGAAAATGAAGGAATATGGCCGTGGTCCTGACTCCTTGCCTCAAGACTTGGGAGTTTGCTGAGCTGTGCTGTGCCTCACTGTCTCCATCGCTAAAATGGGGTAGGGTGTGTGGGTGTGTGTGTTTATCGAGACCTTTATGGAGTCCATTTTCTCTTCTCAGTCCACGTTGATGTGGGTTCTGGAGCTCAAACTCCAGGCGTTCAGAGCAAACACCTACACCTGCTAGCTCCCATTTAATAAAGGGGGAAAATGGGAGGAAGTACCAAAAACAATGTGGGCATTTCACCTTTAGCCATTTGTTTATGAATCAGGCCTATTCGCTTGGAGTGGCTCAAGCTTTGCGGTTTACAATGTGTTTTGTAATCACTGTGAGATTAAACCAATTAATATGTATTACTCAAAATAGCCCTGGGAAGTTATCTGACGTTCTTGAGTACTTGCGTTAAGTATTACAAAGTCAAGGTCACACCGGAGTTGGTGGTGGCGCTAGAAAAGGAACTTGCAGCCCCAGAGCTTTGGGTCTTTACTGTCTGCGCTTGGCGACTTATCACCATCAAAACCAAACAGTGCGTGTTTATTTGGTACCAAGGCAGCTGGGCTGTACAGTGTTGTATGGGGCAGCACGCAGAAGTTGCCCAGCTGGCTTTCATCCTTGGTATGAGGAGATTTAGCAGCAGGAGGGAGCCCGGGGGCGGGGTGGGGTGGGGGGACGTAAGTTCAGAAGCCGTGAAAACACTGGGCTAAGGGCAAGAGTTTCTGAAAGCGTTTTAAAAAGGCAGAAGACAATGAGGGCCCTTTAAGAAAGGCGGAGTCCACACCTGCCCAGAGACAATCACCTAGTCGGAGAGTTAATCACTGGCAAGATTCTGAGAGTCTGGGAGGGTAAAGAAAGATTCTCTTTCACCCAGGAGGGGTACAGAGGTCAGCCCCCCACCTCACCCCACCCCACGCGGGTCGTGGACTCCAGGGGAGCTGCCCAGCAAGCTGACTCTGAGCAACGACCCCCTCATTAGGGCAGAGTAGGTCGCTGCTCAGGTACAGGTATGGGGAGCCAAAGGGAGTTCCTTTTAAAGCCTGGAACCCTGCTTGCTTTTTAGGCAAATGAGCCCCAAACCCCTTCTTGATAAACGCTCAACCTGCAGATGTATGCTCCGGAGTCAGAAAAACAGAAGGCAAGAGCCAAGTGTTACCTGAATTGCTGAGGGCACGCGGATGCCATCCCCGAGGAGCCCACAGAGTGTTCTGACGCGGAACAGGGCAGCCTGCTCATCCAAAGACCACCCGGCTAGGGCAAATGAGGTACGTTTGGGGGAGGGGGTGGCGGTGATGAAGCATTTGAAAAGATGAACCTTTTACCTCTTGTATGTTGCACCCAAGCATGGATTTAACCTGCAAGCTTTCAGCTTTCCAAAAGGACACTATTCTTGAGTGATTGTTGCAAAACTGTATCAATTGGTGAAGACCCTCCCGATCCTTGGCCTCTGACCTCAGCACAGGGCCTCCTGCAAAAGGCCCCAGGGGACTTTCTCATAAAACAGATGTGTTTGCATAACACAGCAGGTTGAGGTTCAGCGAAGCTGCAAGGCTGCCTTTTCATTCCAAAGAAAGCAAGGGGTTTAGGAGGAAATGCTGGAGTCCTTGACTTTGTAAAGAAACAGCCCATCCTCTCTCCTCCTTGGCCTGAGGGAGCACCCACCCCCAGAGAGGCCTCTTTTCTCTCCCGGAATGTTTTTATTTATTTATTTATTTATTTATTTATTTATTTATTTATTTATTTATTTATTTATTTATTTATTTATTTATTTATTTATTTATTTTTCCGACATGGTTTCTCGCTTTGGTGCCTGTCCTGGAACTAGCTCTTATAGACCAGGCTGGCCTCAAACTCACAGAGATCCACCTGTCTCTGCCTCCTGAGTGCTGAGATTAAAGGCATGCGCCACCACCGCCCAGCTCCCCCAAGTTTTTTAAATTGCTCAGCATTAACACAATAGAACTCAAGTTTATGCATAGACCATTGTTCCTCTTTAACTGGGCCAGCACACAGGGTTTCTAAGAACAACAGTGGTTCCCCATGTTGTGACAAATTGGGAAGGTGTGCCCAGGGTCTACGGCCTCATCGCCAGTACTAAGAAAGACTGGGAAGGTTCCCTTGGACCCCGCTAATTACCAACCACGTCTTTCTCTCTGGCAGGAAACAGGGAGGCCGTTGTTCCAAAGGTGAAGACCCTCTCTGCTTTGAACACCCAGAGTTCCCATTTCAAATTTGACAGACATCAGCAAAGAGCATCCTGACATGTCTTAACAGTTGCCAAGGGACAAAGGGCGAATAGGCAGATGCCAGGACCCAGCCGTTGCCCAGCTCCACCGAGGTCAGAGCAAGGAACATTTTATATCAGTTGGAAGGGGTGAGTGGAGTGTAGCCTGGACATGAGGAGAGAAAGTGTTGAGTCAGAGAGGTGGGTGGCAAGACGCTCCACGATGCTCAGAGCAGGGCGGCTGCATGAAGCTGGGCAATCTCTTGACTCCTGTGTAACTGGTTCACCCCTCAACACACCTCAGAGATGAGCACGTGTGACCTTCAGGCGTCCTTCTACTCCTTTGTTCCTGAAATCCCTAAAGTGTCCTGGTCGCTCAAATACTTTAGGGAGCGTGGCCCAGTGCCAGGCACCTAGGAGCTCCTGTCTCAGAAGAGAAAGGGATCCAAACACAGAGCCTGCCTTCTGGGAAAAGCAACAGGAAGAGAGTGTGAACTTAATGTGGAATATAAAAATCTGCTTCCAATTCGCCCTGGAGGTTGAATGAGCGTACTTATTGACACTTGTTATTAGTTCATTCCATCATCAAATATTTATTCCAGGCACACTCTAGGCTCTGGATAAGGTGAGATACACATGACAGACACATTCCCTGCCTTCCCCGGGAAGAAAGCAGGCAAAAAAATAAATATGTAATGTGTCAGGCAGTGATAAATATTGGGAGGAGAGATCAAGTGAGATAAGAGGTATACAGAGAGTCACAAGAGGGTATTCATTCATTCATGAGGACTAATCGGGGACAGTCACTGCAATAAGGTGACATCTGAACAAGTGAGATGTTTGAAAAATCAAGGAGCAAGCTGTGCTGCTGCGGTGTAGGGAGGAAGCAGCAGTTGCGTTGGGTGGAGGTGGGGACAGACACTAGAACAAGTGTGAAAAGCCCGGAAGTAAGAGTGAACTTGCAGCATCCCAGGTACCACCAGGAAGTCACTCACTGTTACTAGATCAGAGCAGGAAGGAGAAAGTGGCTGATTAGCCCAAAGACAGAGCGGCGGCAGACGTCTTAGGGAAACAGGAAAGTGCTGGAGAGATTTGAACAAGCAGTGACAGGATATGCCTGGCCTTTAAAAGGAGAATTAACTGTTGTGTGGAGAATTAACTGTTGAGGGGGCAAGTGTGGAGGTGGGCAGAAAACCATTCGATGTCAGGGAGAGTCAACCCTGTCCTGGACTTGGGATGGCAGGGTCTATGGGGGGGGGTGAGAAATGGTTAAATATTCTCCTTTTAGGTTGAATTTTAAATGCATATTATTTTATTGATGCATTGTGACAAAACCCCTTGGTCGAGGCACCTCATAGAAGAATTTATTTGGACATGAATTGTGTCACATAAGGACACTTCCATACAAGAATATACGGTATGTTGATGACACTCGCCTATCCTTCCATTTCCGCCCCTCCCACTTCCTGTTAGTCTCCTTGGTGTCCTTAGGCAGTTTTATTTATACTTTTGCATTATATGTCCATTTATGTCTTCATGACTGTGTATAAAATCTAGGAAGCAGAGATGAGCGAAAACATGCACTATTTGTCTTTCCGAGCCTGATTTAATTTACTTAACATGATTAGCTCCAGTGGCATCCATTTTCCTGCAGACAACACAACTTCATTCTTCTTTATGGTTCGTTTTGTGGACATGTGTCTGCATCCTCCCTGTTTGGCCATCTAGGTTGCTCCCATTAGCTCTCGAATCATGGTGTGACAGCACACTGATGTGCAAGCATCTCTGTGACATGTTGGCTTGGAGTCCTATGAGGGAATACAACAGCTGGGTCATAGGGTACATTTATTTTTGGCTTTCTGTGAGACCGCCATACTGATTTCCACAGTGGCTGTGTGACTCATGCCTCTACTTCAGAGTCCAACCGTTCCCTACCCTCCAGATTCCTTGTAGTATTTGCTGTTGTTTGTGTCCTTTATGGCCGTCATCCTGACTGAGGTGAAGAAGAATCTCAACGTCCTTTTAATGTGCATTTCCCTGATGACTAGCAAGGATAATGGTTTCTCTTGTTTATTTGCTGTTTGTATTTATTTTATCTTTTGGAAATGTTTTTTTTCTTAGCCCACTTATTGATTTCTTGTGACTGAGGGTTTATTATTGCTATTATAAATGATAGTACTCACTTGTCTGTGGCTGTGGTGAAACACCAGGGCCAAGACAACCTAAAGAAGAAAGAGTTTATCTGGGCTCACGGTTCCAGAGCACTCAGAGTCTGTTGCCATGGTGGCGAGTGAGACGTGAGGACAAGCTTGGTGGTAAGGACAGGAAGCTGAGGGTCACATTCTGAACTGTGAGCACAAAGCACAGAGAATGTGCACAGGGGATGGGGAGTGGCTCTGAAAACTCAACAGCCTGTCCTCAGTGACATACGTCCTCCAACAAGGCTCCAGCTCCCAACCCCCCAAATAGTGCACCAGCTGTGCACCAAGTCTTCACTCCATCACATTTCCTTCCTTCCTTCCTTCCTTCCTTCCTTCCTTCCTTCCTTCCTTCCTTCCTTCCTTCCTTCCTTCCTTCCCCGAGAAGGTCTCACTGTGTAATCCCTGTAACTCGCTGTGTAGACCAAGCTTGCCTTGAGCTCACAGAGATCTACCTGTCTCTGCCTCCCAAGTGTGAGATTAAAGATGTGTGCGACCACGCCTGGCCCCACCGTTACTCTGTTTTTTTAGTTCCTTGTATATTCTAATATTAGTCTTCTGTCAGATGGATGGCTACAGCCCATTCTGTAGGCTGTCTCTTCACACAACTGTTTCTTTACAATTCTGTGAACTCGGGTTTGGGATACATTTGATGACAGTGTACAGAAAGTTCTGTGGGTATAGAGAGTGTCTTAGACTCTTTTCCTGTTGCTCTGTTAAAACTCTTGGACTGAAGCTTTAGTTCACACTCTAAGTTACAGTTAATCATGGTGGTGAAATCCAGGCAGCAACTCCTGGTTGTATCATATCCACAACCATGAACACAGAGAGATGCTCAGTTCCCCTTCTCCATTTTTATACACTCCAGGCTCCCCTACCCCGGGAATAGTCCTGCGCACAGTGAAGATAGGTCTTCATGCATCGAGTCCATCTCCCTGCAGCCACCCATCTCCCAGGTGACTATAGTCTATAGAGCTGACAATTAACACTAACTACTTTAAGTAGGTGGAGGGGGGGAGCCAGAGAGTGGGGATGCATTCCAGGGTTGACAGTCTAACCAATTGGAGGAAAGGGCAGGCTATTTCCTGAGGGGAGAAGGGTAAAAAGGTTCTGCGTGGACAAGTTAAGTGCTGCCTAGTAAACCCACGTGCAAATGTCACATTAGCAGTAGATGACTCCAGTCCTGTCTAGAATTCAGTGAGACTGGCAGCCTCGACCAAGGAATTGTAAACCTGGGGTTTAAGAAAAAGTGAGAGTATAGATGGGGAGTGAAGTGACTGGAGATGGGCTTGGGGGGGTCTTCCAGCAGGTGAGAACCAGGAAAAGACTCGGCCAGCTCCCCAAAGCAAAGGCATAAGAGTAAAACCCCTGGCTCATTAGTGAACACCACTTACAGGCTCACAGTAATCCAACTGGGAATGAGAATCCGAACCAAAAAACTGTCCGTGTTATGACCTTAGAAGAAAGAAAGAGGAGGAATCGGTATATGGCTAATTATGAAAGTGACACACAGACATCTGTGCAGGACAGTCCAAGGGAGGAATGAAGCAGATACTATCCAAAAATGACAAATAAATTAGCACTATAAACCATGGAGTTAGGAGCCACTGAGATGGCTCAGCGGATGCAGGCATTAGCTGCCAAGGCTGATGACCTCAGCTTGATGCCCTGAACCAACAGGATGGAAAGAGAGAAATGGACTCCTGACAAGTTGCCCTTTGACCTTTACACAAGTGCTGTGTGTTTGCATGCTCGTGCGCTCACACACACACACACACACACAAATAAGTAAGTAAATAAATGTAAAATCAAATTTGGAATCAAAACAGAAAAGAAAGGCAGAAGCACACACTAGGATAAAGGACTAAGAGTTGAAAGTGGCTTCTTTTGGGATGCCAAGAGTGAAGAGTAGAGAGCAACTCAGTGATGCTACTTTATTTTATTATTGTTGTTGTTGTTATCGTTATTGTTATTATTTGAAGACGTGTCTTTGTATGTAGACCATGTTGGCCTTGAACTCAAAGAGATAAATGCCTGCCTCTGCCTCCTCCTCTGCCACCACATTAAGCACAATGAGATACTTTTAAATGATGTTATTAGAGGCTGCAGAGATGGCCCAGCAGTGAAGAGCACTTGCTGCACTTCCAGAAGATCCTACCTCAGTTCCTAACCTTCATGTCAAGGGGCTCACAACTGCCTGTAACTCCAGCTTTAGGGGCTCTGATGCCTCTGGCCTCCTGAGAGCACCTGTCCAGCATGCACATATCCACACACATATAACACAACTACTGTCTTCATTAGAGTTTCTATTTTTTTTTTTTTTTTGGTTTTTCGAGACAGGGTTTCTCTGTGGCTTTGGAGCCTGTCCTGGAAGTAGCTCTTGTAGACCAGGCTGGTCTTGAACTCACAGAGATCCGCCTGCTTCTGCCTCCCGAGTGCTGGGATTAAAGGCATGCGCCACCACCACCCAGCTATAAGTTTCTATTGGCTGTGATAAGAATTCCATGACGATAAGAAACTTGGGGATAAAAGGTTTATTTTTCTTACACTTCCACATCATCAAAGAAAGCCACAGCTGGAAGTCAAGGCAGGAATCTGGAGGTAGAAACCTGATGCAGAAGCCATGGAGGAATACTACTAATTTGTTTTCTCCCTGTGCTTTGCTCAGCCTGCATCCTTAGAGCACCCAGGACTACCAGTGCAAGGGTGGCACTGCCCTCAATAATCTGTGCCCACCCACATTAATCATTAATCAAGAAAATGACCCATAGACCAAGCTGGTTGAGAGTTTTCTCAACTGAGGTTCAGTCTACCCAAATAACTCTACCTTGTCTCAAGTTGACATAAAAGTAATTAGCAAAATCCACCCCTTGTCAAATTGGCACACAAACATATCTCTTATTAATCTATAGCTTTTCCTTTCTTGTTCATCCTCATGATCTCATATTCATATCACAGTATATAATATCACAATATAAAACATTCCAACTTTTAAGTCACAGAGTCTTTACAAGTTCAAACACTTTAAAAGTTCAGTTTCTTTAAAATATACTGTCTGTTTCAAAGTTCAAACCTCTCCAAAATATCTACTTTCTCTCTAAAATATCCAAAATCTCTGTAGAAATTCAAAGTCTTAATAAAAATCGAAAAGTCTCTCAGCTGTGGTTTCCTGTAAAATCAGGAAACAAGTTAAATACTTTCTTATTTCAAGAGGGAAAAACCAGGCACAGTCATAATTTGAACAAAGCCAAACCCAACTTGAACATTGTAAATAATTCAATATTTGTAGAGGTTTGAATGAGAATGGCCCCGTAGGCTAATATATCTGAACACTTGGTTTCCAGTTGGTGGAACTGCTTGGAAAGGCTTAGGAGGTGTGGCCTTGTTGGAGGAGGTGTGGCCTTGTTGGAGGAGGTGTGTCACTGGGACAGGCTTTGACATTTCAAACAACTCATGCCATTCCGAATGTCTCTCTCCCTCTCTTTATCTCCTACCTGAGAATCAAATATGAGCTCTCAGCTTCTGCTCCAGTGCTGTGCCTGCCTGCTGCCCATCACTGGTGGTCATGGACTCTTGATCTCTGAAACTATAAACTCTAAATTAAACACTTTCTTCTAGAAGTTGCCTTGGCCATGATGTTTTAGCACAGCAATAGAAAAGTAACTGAGACAGAAGTTGGTACCAGAGAGAGGGCTGCTGCTGTGACAGACATGATCATGCTGATTTTTGGAAGAATGTGGAAGACTTTGGGACTTTGGACTAGGAAAGCAGTTAAAAGCTGTAAGTGGGGATTAACTGGCCATCCAAGCAGGAGTTTGAATGACAGTAGTACTAAGAGCAATGTGGATGTGGAGGGGTAGCTCAAGAGGTTTCAGAGTAGAATAAGAATATCAACTGGGCTTGAGCCCATTAGGATATTTTGGCAAAGAATGTGACTGCTTTCTACCCTTGTCCTAAGAATCTGCCTGAGGATAAACTGCGAAGTATTCCAAGACAGATTAAAATTGAATCTGTGTGTGTGTGCGCGCGCGCGCGCACACACACACACACACACACACACACACACACACACACACGAGTGCAAGTGTGGAGGTCAGAGGACAAGTTGCAGGAATCTCTCCTCCTACCATATATGGGTTTCCAGGATTAAACTCGAATTGTCAGACCTAATGACCCACTGAGTCATTTTACCGGCCCTTTGTTTTTGTCTTTATTTCCCCTGCCATTCATTTCATTCACTCATCCACCTTTGAGACAGGCTCTCATTGTATCCCAGGCTGACCAAGAACTCATTATACAGCACAGGCTGGCCTTGAACTGCTGATGCTTCTGCTTCCGTTTGGGATTACAGGTGTGAGCCGCCCTCGACATCTCCGATTTCAACTTCTCATTCGAGTTTCATTTTTAGTAGACCTGGTCAGTATCCAGCATAGGGCAGCAAGAAACCTGCAATTAAGAAAGATCCGACAGGGAGACGCGGTACCAGAGCCATGTGTGGCTCACAATTCCTGTGCTTCCTTCTGTTTGCTGGGCAGCCGCATCTGTGTCAGGGGCAGCCTGCCTGTGGGAGGTACGGCGGACTCCACTTAGGTTCGTCCTAGTTTTGAGTTTTGTTGATACCTTGTGCCTCAGCGATCTACCAGTCTGAGTTTGTGAGGCACTCTGGAACCAGAATGGAAATGAAGCGTCAAGAGACAGCAGCCATGCCGCCCCCATAGTGAATATACCTCATCTGTCGCCACCGAGATCCGCTATCTCCTGGAACTTCACGTCTAACATGGATTCTAAGGTAAATGTACGCAGGGTTTCAAGACTCTAGCGGCAGAGCCGGAAAGCAGACCTGTGGCCCTTCTGAGTTAGGGACCTCTGCGATGGTGCGGGTTTCATGCCCAGAAGCCAGTGCTGCTGTCTGAACCTCATTAACACCCACAGCGTGGAATTCAAGGGGCCGGAAAGCATCACCATTTGCTGTCAGGCTTCCAATATACATAAACATAAGGGAGGTCAGAGAAATCAACTCTCAATGCCAGTTGGGAAAATAGAGAGTAAGCCCTTATTTCCTTTCTCTCCTCAGTCTCTGCTTCATCGCTGTCTCTCTGTCTCTCTCTCTCTGTCTCTGTCTCTCTCTCTCTCTCCTCTCTCTCACACTCTCTTGTGCTGGAATGTACGGCATGTGCCACCACACTCATTTTCTTTTTTGAAAAAAGATAGTTCATTGTTTATTTATGCATGGGCATGTGTCTGCGTGTGCCTATGCATGTGGGTACCCTCGAAGGTCAATAGAAGGTCTGATCTCCTGCAGCTGGAGTTATAGGCAGTTGTGAGCCACTGGACATAGGTGCTGGGAATTAAACTCTGACCCCTTGAAAGAAGAGCAAGCTCTTTAACCACGCAGCCTTTCCTGTTTACCTCATGGTCTTTCTCTCCTTTCACTGGCTCTTTCCAAAAGGAAAGTCCATATCAAGTCAGTCACCACCATCTGCTAATGAACTCTGCATGTCTGCCTTCCTCCTGGTCTGTCTGCAACAGTCCTGTCTAGCTTGATCAGATCGCTGTCTCCAGGAACAGTGGCTCCTACAACCAAGCTTCGCTGGCTGCAGTTCTGGAGACATCGAAGCTCAAGGTTAAGGAGATGGCAGATTTGGTGTCTGCTGGGGCCTGTTCTGCATAGACAGCTGTCTTCTCATTGTAACTTCACAGGACAAAAAGGATAAAGGGCCTCTCTGGGGTCTTTTTCAAAGGGGCATTAATTCCTTCAGAGCTAATCACCTCCCAAGGGCTTCATCTCTTGCCTCTGTCATTTTGGGGTTAGAGTTTCAGCACAATGGGAAATACAAACATGCAGATCAGAGCATCTCCTTTGACAAGTCTAAGCCAGCTTCCCTGCTGTCCTTTAAAAACCCCTCTGCCATCATTGTCCATGCTCAATCTCAACCCTCAAACCACTCCTGCAACCAGAGCAGACCATTCTCACTGGGTTTGGTGGCCTTTAGCTTATTCTATCTACATTGCTTTTATCTCTTCAATAGGTCACTGTGCTTGGTGCTAAGAATTCTCTTACCAGGCTTTGATGCTATGCTTCACAGTTCAAGTTGCAGCTGTGCATGATGTATTAAAAAATGATTGACTAAGTGAATGAATGAAAGTAAATAAAACAAAATGTAGGGTAGTGGTCAGAAAATCCACCCAGATTTTATTTTTGTTGATTTCTATCTGTCTGCTTATCTATCTATTCATCTACCTACCTATATATCTATCATTTGTCTATCTATCAATCATTTGTCTATGTATGTATGTGTGTATATATGTATATATCTATCTATCTTCTATCTATCCATCTACTCACCTACCTCTGTATGCATGTGTGCATGTATGTATGTATCTATCTATCTATTTGTCTATCTGTCTCTATTCTCTTCCTACCTATCATCCATCTACCTACCTATCACCTATCTATCTATCTATCTATCTATCTATCTATCTATCTATCTATCTATCTATCTATCTATCCCTCTTACTTATTTCCTTAGTTAGTTTGTTATAGAGACAGAGTTTTACTAAGTAGCCCAGTTTGGCCTGGAACTTTACATGTAACTGAGACTATTCTTCAACCTATGTTCTTCCTGCCTCAGCCTGCAAGGTTCTGGGGACCACAGGCATGTGTCTTCATACCTGACTCTATTATGGGTTTTTGGAGCACATATTTGACAAACTGTCAATATGTTTTTTCTGGCCTATTTTTCCATTTGTTAAGCAGACATTTGAAGTATGTCTTTATGTTGTAGGAAGGCTACTTGTTGGTTCCGGGCTGCTCAGCCCCAAAATAATCATACAGAAACCATATTATTTAAATCACTGCTTGGCCCATTAGTTCTAGCTTTTTATTGGCTAACTCTTATATCTTAATTTAACCCATTCCTAGTAATCTATGTATCGCCATGAGGCTGTGGCTTACCAGATAAAGTTCCAGCTTCTGTGTCTGGCAGGGCTACATGGCTTCTCTCTGACTCTGCCTCCTTTCTTTCAGCATTCAATTTAGTTTTCCCACCTATCTACCCTGTCAGGCGAAGCCAGTTTTTTTTATTAACCAATGGTATTCACAGCATACAGAGGGGAATCACACATCATCTTTACTTTGCCCATGACAAATCATACCATGGCCACCACTGTTAGATTTTCTTGGGAGACCAGAACTGTAGTAGTACCCAGGTCAGACTCTTTCCTTGTAATTCCCATGAGGATAGTGGAAATACAGCTTAATTTTTAAAGTACTCCTATATAGTGTTGTGGTCTTAGTGCAAAATAGCCCCTGCTGATTCTGAATCTTGGAAAAAGATATGCATACCAGAAAATAAAAGATGCCCTAGTACATGGGGAAACAGCTTCAGTTTTATTTATGCCTCATCAGGATCTCTAAGTCTAGACTCTGACTGAGTGTGCCTGAGTTTAACAATTGGCTCAAATGCAAAATGACTGTAAATTTAGAAAGGCTGTTGGTGGCATGGACATGACAAAAAAATTATAGAAAAATTGGTCTTTCTATTAGCTTTCAAGGAGAGATAGATGGCTCACTGAAATGGCCTGTTTGTATGTACAGCTTCGATGGAGTGCTTGGGCTAAGCTGGCTTCACCTTCTACCACAGCCCCCAAGCTTAGCCCATCTGAACAATGCCGATTCATCCCTGACATGAATTCTCCAAGGAGGAGCCTACCATGAGTGAATGGGGAAAATGATGGAGACACTGAACTATCTGGTACTCAGTGTCTTGATATGTGCACTTTGAATTTATGGCTGAGGCACATTGGAGTTCTAAAAGTTAACTGAGTAGCTCTAGGTCATACAGCTAGTACATGGACAGTCTGGACCCAAACCTAGCACCTGTTAGATCAGTGGGCTCTATCCTATGCAGCCCTTGTCTTTCTTTCTTTATTTAAGGTGTGCAAGCTCACATGTGCATGGGTGTGTGTGTGTGCACACGCGCATGTGTGCATGTGTGCGTGTATGAGAATTTTCCTGCATGTACGTAAATGCACCACATTCACGCTTGATGCCGGAGGAGGCCAGAAGAGGGCATCAGACCTCCAGGAATTGGAATTGCAGACATTTGTTAGCTACCATGTGGGTGCTGGGAACTGAACCCAGGTCCTTTGCAAGAGTATTAAGTGCTCTTAAGTACTGAGACATATCTGCAGCCCTACATCTTAATCTTTCTAAAGACAACTATTATTGTGTGCATGTGTATGATGTATGCGTGTGAGTGTGGCCCAGTGCATGCCACAGTGCATGTGCAGAGGGCAGAGACTTCATTCCCTACCCTCCCTCCCAGGCCTGAGCCACTCTGGGTCAGCATGTGAGCAAGAAATAACCTTGTGTGGTATTACATCATAACCTGATTGAATGTATCTGTTATTGCAGCCTATTCTAGAGCATCCTGACAAATACAGGGATGCTCAAATACTTCCTTCCATACTTGAGAGATGCCCCTGTGGTGTTCCCTATACATAACTAGGGATGGCAAGCAGGAGGGTTGGAGTATTAAGGAGAAAAAGATCGGTGGCTGGAGGTCTGAGTCTTGGCTAGCTAGCAGTGACCGTCCTCTGGGTTTCACAGAGTAGCGCAGTTGTGCCCTGTATTAGCAGGTTAGCGTTTGTGCTGCCAGCTGGCCATTTGTTTCCTCTGTGTGCAAGAAGGACATCAAAGAACAAGGTACTCAAGGTCTCTGGCAGCTACACACCAGTACTGTGATTATACGCGGCCCCAGAAGAAAACAGGATCTTGTAGGGCTGGTATTCTGCTTGAATTTGGTTATAGGCTCAGGATAATCCATATCCTTTACTGGAAGTCATGTTGAATTTCTTGGTAGGTATTTTGAGTATTATCCTTGGATTTTGCTGACAGAAGTCAAATTTAGACTTCACTTTAGTGTCCCCCCCATTTCAGTCAGACTATGAGAAGAAGTGGATAAAGCAGGGTGTTCCCAATTTCAGATGAGAAGTGTATTAGCTCTGAGGTACTGATAAATGTCATAGGAAAATGGGTTCTAGTGCTGTGAAGAGACACCATGACCATGGCAACTCTTATAAAAGAAAGCATTTAACTGGGGGCTTGCTTATTCAGAGGTTTAGTCCATTGTCATCATTGCAGGGAACATGGCAACACACAGGCAGACATGGTGCTGGAGAAGTAGCTGGGAGTTCTCCATCCAGTTCTGCAGGCAGCAGGAAGAGAGAGAGAGACACTGGGCCTGGCTTGGGTTTCTGAAACCTCAAAGCCCAACTGCAATGGCATACTTCCTCCAACAAGACCATACCTACTTCAACAAGGCCACACCTCTTAATCCTTCTCAAGTAGTGCCACTCCCTGAAGATTTAGCATTCAAATATAGGAGCCTTTGGGGGCCATTCTTATTTGAACCACCACAGGGTACTTGAACAAATAAGTTGGGAAATTCTGAGTTGGAAGACATCCTGTCCATACCATCTGTGCATGCTAAGCCATCCCAACTCTATACATGATGACACAGAGATGAGGTTTTCTACAAGAAATGCCAGTGGCTTGCAGATGATTTGATTTGAGGACTTTTTAGTCTTTGATGACATCTTCTGGGTGAAAATGAAGCAGGAACAATCTTCCATGAACCCAGTGGATACACCCTGTGTCCTCTCATCCTGGCTCACATAGTTCATTTCTCTGTCCTTTTCTTCATCACATCTATCTTCTTCCTCATGGCCCAGAGTATTCTTAATTTCAGCCTCCAAAATTTGCAGATTGCAGTTAGTAAGATGGAAGTCTGGCAGTTATCTGGCCTCATTCTCTTAGGGAGAAAAAAAGGTTTTATTTTTAGCTGTGTATGTATGTATGTGTGTGTGTATTCTTGAGTATAGTTTCCATAGAAATTAGAAGAGGACTCTCTGGAGCTAGAGTTGTGGTCTGCATGATATGGAGGTGTGGGAGCTAGGAATTGAACCCAGGTCCTCTGGAAGAGCAGCTAGTGCTTGTAATCGGAAACTGCTCATTCATTTCCTAGCTTCCCAGACCCAAATAATCACACTGAAACAATATTAATTACAACACTGCTTGGCCTATTAGCTCAGGCTTCTTATTAACTAATTTTCCATCTTAAATTAACTAATTTCTATTAATCTGTGTATCACCACGAGGTTGTAGCCTACCTGTGAGGTCTGGCATCTTTCTCCTTCAGCAGCTACATGGTGTCTCCTTGACTCTGCCTACTCGCTCTATATATCTCTGTTCAGATTTCCCACCTGGCTTTATTCTGCTAAGCCATTGACTGAAACAGTTTATTAACCAATGGTAATAATACATAGTCACAGCATACAGGGGGGAATCCTACATTAAGTGCTCATAACCACCGAGCCATCTCTCCAACCCCCTGATTTTACCTTTCCTAACAGGTATTTCAAGATCACTGTTGTTCCTTTTCCAAACCCTTTGCAGATTCAACGCCTCCTAAGTAGATCACAAATTCCATCTTTTCAACTATTTGCAATGTTCCCACCCCCCGAGAGTAGTTATCTCAAATTGTAATTCTTGTTGTCTGATCTAAGATTTCTTCACCATAGGACTTTTCAGAGCCTCTCATGTGCTGTTTGAAATATAAATTCTTGGTGGAGAATACAGCATGCAGTTATTTCTGAGTTTATTTTACTACAGGGAACTAACATTTCACAGAATATACTTGAAGAAATCTTGCATAGAGTTTAGCTTTGTTTTGGGTCCGAAGAGGTGGTCTTGACCCTCATCTACCTGCCTTCTTTCTTAGCCACACTCCAGCAATCCCTGACTCCCCACCAGGACCCTCTTGTCAAGCCTTCCCCCGTCTGTTTCTCTTGGCAGATCTGGGAAGTGTGACAGGGCTGTCCATGTTTACTGACAGAACCCATCTATCCTCACTTCCACTGTAGACTGCTTATCGTTACTTTCACTCAGTCCTCATTGGTGGAACTGTTGTTATTGAGTCTCCAGGTACACAAAAGGCCAACAGAATTTAGTCTCCATACAAGGACTAATGGAGGACGGAGGAGACAAGCCAGCAGGAAATCTGATGTCAGTGTTCGTCATTTTTAAAAGTCTCCCTAGAGGCCATGTCCCTCTGTTTCTTAGTCTGTACAGCTCTCCTCTCTTTATTGTCCATATTTTCTCCCTTCTATTTCTATCCTCTGCCCCCACAACCTGTCTCATTTGTGTTACTGCCTTAGCTATTGCTGAACTGCTTAGGCGAGCATTATTTATTCCCCAGTCTATATGCTGGGCCACCGAAGACAAAGGTGTTGGTAGACTTCTGCAGTATCTTCACATGGTTGTGGAGAGAACTCTCTTTGGTGTCTTTATGGGTCATGTACACTGTTTTAGGGGTTCCAGCTTCATGATAGGTTCTCCCCAAAGCTCTACCCCTACAAATATTACTTCAGGAGAGAGTCTTCAACATGGTTCCCAGAAATCATGGCAAATCTCTGTCTGTGTCTGTCTCTCCTTGCCTTTGTTTGTGTCTGTCTCTTCCTCTTCCCCTTTCTCCTTCTCCCCACTTTGGGTCTCCCTATGTAGCATTGGCTGTCCTGAAACTTGCTATGTAGACTGGACTGGCCTTGAACTCACAGAACTTGATCTGCCTCTGCCTCCTGAGTGTTAGGATTAAAGGAATGAACGATCATGCCAGTCTAATCGTCCTTCTTTCTTCTTTTCTCTTAAAAAAAATTCTGTTTTATCATGCACAGAGCCCATTCAAATAAAGCACCAACTCTGAAAACAGGACAGCAAGCCATGGTTTTTCTTTTCTTTATGCACATGGGTGTTATGCCTTTGTCTGTATTCTATCTGTGCACTATATGAACGCCTGGTGCCAGAGGAGGCCAGAATAGGGAATTCGATTTCCTAGGGCTAGAGTTAGAGATGATTGGAAGTTACCATGTGGGTGTTGAGAATCTAAAAGACCTCTGGAAAAACAGCCAGTGCTCATAACCACTGAGTCAAGCCCCATATTTCCTTTGAGGTCTCAAGAGACTCTAAGTCATTTATTGTCTCTAGGAGAAAGATTTCCTTCTCCAGAAGGGGAGTGTGTGTAGCCTACGTGCATGGGACTTTACTATCTGAAACTACACTCCTTGCCTTAAGCCCTGACTTTGGCTTCTTGGGTCCAGGAGGCCTAAGTATGTTTAGGTGTATGCCACTCACCCAACTTCTGTCTTCTTATTTCATGATAAATGGGTGAAAGCTTGATACTTCCCTGGGGACGATGCTGATTGACACTGATCTTATTCCGAATATCCTTGTTTACCTTGATAGTTCTCATCCCAGACCACTTCCTTCTGGTCCTTCCCATGTTTCTTCACCAAGTAATGAACACAGTCAATGAGACTCCAAGAATTCCCTTTCTTTTCTGGGTGCCTGGTTTCTGCTTTGAGGTCATTTGGCGTACTGAGATTCCGCACAAGCTCTTTGGATCTCTCCTCCACATCTACCTCCATGGCCTCCACCTTTCTCCTACAAAGGGGAACCTGCCTTGTCAGGGTCTGTAGCCAGGTCTATCTCAGGCAAGTTCTGCTACACAGACTTGGTATGGTACTAGTCATGCAGGGTGTGGGAGCATTCAACCCACAGCCCTGGCTTTGGATGATCATTCTGATTTAGATATCTCAACTGACAACTGAACCTCTGAGTGTTGCTCTTGTCTATGGGTACCACTGATGGCCACATCTGCAGTTCAAACCCTGCCTTACTCTCAGAGTCACTTAAGGAGGCCGCTTGTTACTTTCCCGGCTGCCCAGACTCCTGAAATCACCACACAGAAACTATATTAATTAAATCACTGTTTGGCCAATTACTTAAGCATATTGCTAGCTATCTCTTACGTCTAGAATTAACCCATCTCCATTATTTTGTGTATCACCATGAGGTCATGGCCTACCAGCAGAGTTTCAGCACATGTCTCCGGCAGCGGCTCCATGGCTTCTCTTTGACTCTGCCTCTTTTCTTCCAGCATTCAGTTTAGTTTTCCCTGCCTAGCTCTACTCTACCCTATCACAGGCCTAAGACAGTTTCTTTATTAACCAATGGTATTTACAGCACACAGAGGAGAATCCCACATCACTTTCTGAGTCATCTTTCTTAAAAACTAACTTCAAATAGTTAACTTTTCCAGAGAGGACTAGACTCATAGGTACTCTTTGTTTACTTTTTACCTACTGGCCACCTCTCAGTCTGCTGCAATCTCTCTCAAGTACCATGACAGTCACTGCCTTTGAATATCAGATCCACTCAAATAACATTATTTATATATTAGATAATTATATTTAGAGCCAGGTGGTGGTGGTCCATGCCACTAACCAGCACTCAGGAGGGAGAGGCAGGTGGATCTCAGAATTTGAGGCCAGCCTGGTCTACAGAGAGAGTTCCAAGACACCCAGAGATACACAGAGAAACCCTAGCTTGAAAAATCAAATATATAAATGAGTTAATAATTATGTTTAAATATAATTAGTATATTAAATGTAAAAATAATAGTTGGCAACATTACTATATATTTTATTGGTTGGGCAGGCCAGTTGCATTTATTTTCAGACATCATCTCACTTAATTTTTGCAATCCTCTAACGATGGACTGGGATTACTCCCAGGAAGCCGCAGCTCAGCAGCGGCACAATTCCCCAAGGAGGATGGAGAGGTTCACTGTTATTGTTTTCATGCTGAGCTCATTTAAATCCCAGCTCTTTCACTTCCTAGTGGAGCTCTAACATTAGGTAGGTGATGCTGCCTCATTTACAAAATGTTATGGAAAGATTGCCCGTCTCATAGGGCACCAAGAATAACAAAAGCAGTCAGAGTGGATGAGGCACCCAGGTAGGACCTGGTGCAGAGTTGGCCATGAAAACACAGGGCTCTCCCAATTCTGCTTTGTAATCTACTGACTCCATCTGTAAGGATACACTGACACCAGCCCACTGCTTATCAGCACTAGTTTCAATAACAGTGGAAAAGTCTTGGGCGCATGAGTCCCGTGCAGTCTTGCTCTGGAGGAGCAGGCCTGTGTTTGCAGTGGGCCTCCTTGAAATGACTACTTTGTAGTTTGCAAGTGAGCTTATTCTTTCTTCTCTAATCCAGGATTTCCAGTTTTCCTCACCCTTTTGTAGCCTCCTTTTCCTCTTGTGGTACAGACCAAAGGGACTTTTTCCTAATTTTCATGTATTTTCTTCTTATTGAATGGCTTCTGTTGACCAATGTCAACCACAGGCACGGGTATTCTGGCATCTCCGTACCTGGCCTCTGACCATGAAGCTTCTCTAGAGAGACCAAGACTCCACATGAGTTCAAAGAGTCTGTGTCTTCCTTGCTTTGAGGCATTTGGAGTTATATGACAGGTCTTCCTTTTGGGGGTTCTCTGAGGGTCCCCACATTTATTCCCCACAGTAGGCTCATAACCTATCCTTAGTGAATGCCTTTGCTTACCTCAACATTATTCTCAAATCCCTCTGGAGGTTCAAATCTGCCCCACAGAATGCTTTGTTTGGAATGCACAACATTCTAAATTGGATGAAGCTAATATTTCAAATGTGCTGTTCCACATAAAATTGCTGACCTTGCAAGGCTGGGTCCCTTGGCTTTAAAATTCTTAACTGGCTGAAGCCAAATAAACCTGCTCTTTCCAGTCCCCTTCCCTTCTTGTTCTCTTCCCCAAACCAAAAGACAAGCCCTCGCTGGATAATGACACTGTGTTTAATGGGTGTCAGGACCTGTACTCTCTGCGCTGGCCCCTGTCAGAGTGGGAATTCTAAACTGTGCTGCTGTTCTAGGGGTGGGAGGAACCCATGGTCAGGTCCTCGAATGCCTCTCTGCTGTAGCACCGTCTCCCTTGCTCCCTTCTTGGCTCTCTGTGGACCATCCCATCTTCTAACAGATGGTCCACCTCCATCTCCTTCAGTCTGCCTCACAGTTGTGCTCCTGATGGTCTCTGGTGTAGACAGAAGTTCCCATCCCTCCCAGTCCTGCAGTCATTCAGTCCCAAAGAAACACCTAGAGGCTTATATTAATCATAAACTGACCTATAGTTTAGGCTTATTTTTAACTAGCTCTTACAACTTAAATTAACCCATAATTCTTTTCTATGTTTAGTCACATGCCTTGGCACCTTTTCTCAGTAAGGCATTCTCATCCTGCTTCCTCTGTGTCTGGCTGATGACTGTGTCTCTGCCTTTCTTTTTTCCCAGAATTCTCAAAGACTGGTTGCCTTGCCTATACTTCCTGCCTGGCTACTGGGCAATGAATGTTTTATTAAACAAATTGAGTGACGAATCTTTACAGTGTACAAGAGCATTGTCCCACAGCACTCTGGCGGGCAGAAAGGCTGCCTCTTGAACACCTCAAGTCCTTACATCAATCAGTCAAACCCAGGGACCCTGACAGTACGTTGCTTCTAAAAAAAACTTTCAGAGGACACTGTCTACAGTATTTGAAGAAGGGTTGTAATTTCCTTCATATTTATTAGGTAACTCCAGGCTTTAACAACATAAATTATGTATCTTTGCTAAATTGGATGTCCTGTTGTAAGGCTAAGTGATGGAGAAAGAGGAGTTGGCAGGAAATTGAGAAGGCTAAAGTGTTACAGGGACTTCATACAATTTGATCCCTCTAATTTACCTATGAAAATAGTTGTGATTGGGGTTGGTATGTGTCCCTTCTACCAATGCACCATAGAGCTGCTGCCCTGTGAGCTCATGGATGGGGTATGAAGGACATGGGTTTCAGGAACTCTGCAACCTTATAGCCAGGCCTCTAGAGAGGTGTCCAGATGTGAGCCTGAGGCTCACACTTCCCTTCTGAGCATGCAGATGTCAGGAGGGGCGAGGGGTCAGAAGGGCTGCAAACAGCACAGGGGAAGACCTCCTCTCCTTTAACACAGCCACAAAGGAAATGTCTAGATGGCTTCAGATCTTTCAGAATCAGGCTTAGGTAGTAGCTACCTCTGGTCACCAGATAGGCTTTCACCATCCAGAGCAAACAAAAACCCGGGAGAAGGCTTTGTGATTGCATCAGGACTGTATGCTTGTGGGTTCATCAGCTTTATGCAAATAGGTCTGAGTCTGCCACAAATGATATTTTTTCCTGTTGTGCTCCATGCTGGCAGTCCTGAGTCCTGATCTCATTACCTCGTGGACACTCAAAACCATCTATTTGAAAACATCTATTGTGTGGTCTCAGAAATTGCCTCCAGGCAAAACTGCCACCAGGATAGCAATTTGCATGTTCTCCTTTCTCCCTGCTGACCCAGCTGTGAAAGGGGACAGCTGGGGACTGCTCCTGGCTTCCAGCAGAGAAAGCAAAGGGCTTCTTAGGTGGAAGCATCAGTTTTATTTTTTTCCAGTCTCTTATTTTGGACTCTGCTTGGTCAGCTAGGAAGCCCTTAGCAGTCAGTCCTCTCCCAAAGGACTCTCAGACACTGTGGGGGATTGAAATTTCTTTTCTTTCTTGAACTCTCCTTCTTTTGTTGCCAATGAAGACTTCTTTCCAATTTCTCTTTTGTCAACTCTACCTGTCCTAGTAATCCTTCTCTCTCCCACCTTCCTCCAGCCCCGCAAGCTAGAGAATCCCCTTCTGTTTCCCATTCACTTCATGTGTGATGCCCAAGGCTAGCTGGGTGCTAGGACAGCGTTCTTAGAATAGGTGTGCATGTATGTGTGCACTTGTGTGCATGCCCGTGTGTGTGTGTGTGTGTGTGTGTGTGTGTGTGCACGCGCATGCGTGCCCGCGTGCATGCACATATATGTGTGTGTGTTGACGCACATGTGTTTGTGAGCACAGAGGCCTGAGTCAGCAAGGCTTGGCTTCTGTCCTCTGCAATGCCTCGTTTCCTAGGAAACAGATTTGTAAAGATACCAAAGTAAAAGGCAGGACAAGTGCAGTCCTATTGGGCCACGGAAAAAACCCAAAGAGTTCACGAAAGGTAGTGAGGCGGGAGAGGTGAGGGTGAGGCAGGGTTGAGGAAATTTGTGAGAGGAAGCACAGAAGTGGAGTCTGAAAGGGTGAGGAGTTCCCAGTTAGGCAAGTGGGAAATTGTGCTTCCAACACGAGTTTATGGTGCACTTATTGGGCAACTACTGTGTGCCAGGGATCACTTCAGGCCTTCTCTCATTGGAGTTTACCTTCTAGGAAGAAAAGATAAATAGTCTTTTTAATTTTAAAAATGAAGGTAGTGGTGGTGCACGCCTTTAATCCCAGCACTCTGGAGGTAGAGGCAGGGTGGGTCTCTGAGTTCAAGGCATGTCTGGTTACAGAGTGAGTTCCAGGGCAGCTAGGGCTACTCAGAAAAACCCTGTCTCAAAAAAACAAACAAACAAAATTAATGCGAAGCTGAGTATGGTGGCATGCACTTGTAATCTCTGCGTTCAAGATGCAGAGGTAAGATTGTTAAGTCTGAGGCCATCCTGGGCAACATAGACAAGTCCATCCCCAAAAACCAGAACCAAACCAAACTAAACCAAATCTGAAAATCAAAATAAAAAACAAGTTGAGGGAGAGGTAAAATTGCTAAGTCTGAGGCCATCCTGGGCAACATAGACAAGTCCATCCCCCAAACCAGAACCAAACCAAATCTGAAATATCAAAATAAAAAACAAGCTGTTTAAAAAATTTATATATATGTATATATATATATATATATAAAGCTGTTTAAAAAATTTTTTTATATGTGTATGTACACACACACACACACACACACACACACAATAGCAACTGCAAAGCTCCAGACAGAGATCAGTGCGTTGTGTTTAGGGCAAGAATGCTAAGAGCTGTGTCTGGTAGGAGGAGGTATTTTGTGTCCTATTCCATATCCCATCCTTCCAGCTAACTGCTGAGAGCTCGCACGGTGAGCCGAGAGGACCTAGGAAGATTCTGAACTCTGCCAGACTCCCCCTGCTCAGTGTCGGTGAGCCGGTGAGCCGGTCTAGCTCTCCAGTATTCGAATCTTGCTTGCACCCAGTTCATTCAGGGAGAGCCTGCAGGGAGAAGACAGGCGTGCTGGCACGGACTGCCATGCTTTCCTTTCTCTCCTCTTTTCCAGTCTCAGAATTATGCAGATCCCGGGTTTTGAGCCCGCGAGCTTTGAAGACTCCTGAGGCATCACGTTCTCAGTGCTTGCTGGTTCAGCTTCTTGGGGACAATCAGAAGATCCAAAGCTGCAGAAGAGTGTGCTTAGAGGATGGTACAGGGTGGAGGCAGAAGACTGGAAGCTGGTGTGGACAGGGTGGAGCAGAGAGCCTTGGGGAGAATTCTGCAAATGACAACTCAGCCTAGCTGAAGGAAAGCACAGCAGTGCAGGGGTTGGGGGGGGTGGGGAATAAGGGATAGATTGAATTGCTCTTTGCAAAGGAAAGCCAAAAATGTTTTTGCCATTTTTCTAATACAAGGGCTAAACAAAGGGAAATACCTGGGATCTGTCTAGGTTTGGACTCAAGGGACTGAGTAGAATGGCGAGGCTGGATGAGAAAATGGAGAGGTCAGGCGTGGAGAGAGAAGAGTGTCATTAAGGTCACTCTCGGGAAAGCATTGTGTTCCCTGTGCTGCATAGGTTGCATCCTGCAAGGGCACAGATAGGGAACTCAAGAAAACCAACGTGTCTCAACATTTGCACGTAGCAAGCGCCATGCTGGGTTCCTAAATATGCGTTTCACTTGAAACCCATAAGAAGTAGGCAGTGCTGCTGCGTGTGTCTTTATAAGAGGGAAGTGGGGGTCACCGATAAAGATGAGGAGGAGGAAAATTGATGGTGGGAAATTCCAACTCAGCCTAGTGGTTCTATAATCCTGGAGTGAATCAATTAGTCGAACCTGGAGATAAAATTTTATCAATGTGGTGTCACCTTGGTGAGATGTCCTCCTTTGCCTACTAGGAAACAAACTTTCAGGGCCAAGGTCAGGCTGTATTTTTCTTTGCATATTTGCTGGTCGTGAGTGGAGTGACTGGGAAAGTTTGTCTTCTCTCCTTGGTCCTTGGTTCTATCATTGTCATACCAGTGACACGAGCTCTTCTCAGCCAGTCTCTGATGTGACTGGTCCGTGTTAGTACTCTTGGGTTCTGACTACGCCCTTTGCTTCTCTGGGCCGTATCCAGTTCCCAGGGCTGCTGCAACAAATCGCCGGGCACTCAGTGCCTTAAGACAACAAAAGGAATCTTCCTGGAGTTCTGGAAGCCAGTGATCTGAAGTCAAGATGTCAACAAGACTGCCATGCAGTTTCTGAGGGAGAATCTGGACCATGACTGTTGTGGAATAATCTTTTTGTTCACTGTGAAGAAATGTCACTCTGATTGGTTTAATAAAAAGCCGAATGGCCAATAGCTAGGCAGAATTTCCAGGCACAGAGGACACTGGGGAGAAGGAAGGGGGTGTTGCAAGGAGATGCAGAGGAAGTGTGACATGGAGGAGATGAGGTAAGAAGCCGTGAGCTACATGGCAGCACATAAATTAATAGAAATGAGTTAATTTAAGTTATAACAGGTAGTTGGAAACAAGCCTAAACTATTGGCCGAGCTTTCATAATTATAAGTCTTTGTGTAGGACAGAGAAAGACTCACTACACACGCCTCTCAGTTTCTGGTGGCTTCTGGCATTCCTTGGCTTCCAGGTACTTCATTTCAAAGTCTATATTCATAAAGATGCCCCACCTCCATTCTCTGTCCTTCAATCTTGCTCTTGATTCTTTTATAAGAACACTGATCATTGTATTTTGAGCCTGTTCTATATTCAGGATGGTGTGCTCTCAAGATCCCTAGCTCAAGTGTATCTTCATAGACTCTCATTACAAATAAGGTCATGGTCGGAGGTTCTTACTCTAAGAACCTCTGCACGTTTTAACTCACTCCAGATGCCTAGCAACAGTGAGATAGGTAGAGCCTTAGTTTTATCTAATTTGAAAGTGAGAGACTGAGGCAGGAAGGATGAGAAGTGTGCCTGCATGTCTCTTCCAGAAGGTAGTAGAACCAGAATTTAAATCCGGGAAGCAAGTTTCTAAGACTTTGCTTTACCTGTGTGTTTTCCAAGTCAGTGGCCATGACTGACTTCACTGGAACTTCTCCGGCTCCCTCTGGCCACCAGTAGAAGATCATGATACAGTGATCATCAAGAAATTGAGTATTAGCCAGGTGGTGGTGGCTCATGCCTTTAATCCCAGCACTAGGGAGACAGAGGCAGGTGGATCTCTGTGAGTTCAAGGCCAGTCTGGTCTATAAGAGCTAGTTCCAGGACAGGCACCAAAGCTACACAGAGAAACCCTGTCTTGAAAGAAAAAAAGAAAGAAAGAAAGAAAGAAATTGAGCATGTCCTTCCTTCTCAGCTAAGAGAATGTGTTCTTTCCAAATAGAAGAGGACAAGGCAGTGGAGTGGGGTAGGCTCTGGATGGAATGGAGCTTGGGATGTCCTTAGCTTACAGCAAAGAGACAGCCATGAGTTTAGTCCCCACATCACAGCACCATAGCAAACTTGCTTAGAATATTCTGGTAGCCACAACATCTATGTTCAGTCTATAGCTTGCTAGGCTTCATTTACCCAGGGAAGAATATGGTTCCTAGTAAGTTAAAAAAAAAGGGGGGGGGTTGAAGGGAGACCATTTCCCTTTGCATCCAAGGGAGATCACTGGATCTCCTAAATGAATCCCCTTCCAGCCCCCAGGTCTTCGCCCCTGTTTTGATCCCTGTCACTCCAGAAAGCTGGGTTGTCTTCTGCACTTCAGGCCTCAGCACTGAGCTGCAGGGGCCCTGGCTGCTGCCCTCGGCACAGCTGTTTCACATCCCCAACAGCTGGGAGCCAAAGCAGCTTCTCTGCACACCCTGCACTTGCTATCATACGAAATCTCTAAACGCCTTCGGTCCGAGTCCAGCAACGACTTTTTTTTTTTTTTTTTTAAAAAAGCTGTTTGGGGTTGCATAGGTAATACAAGGGTCATGGTGTGGAAAGGCTACAGTATTCTGTCACAGGTAGCCCCGCTCATTCAGGTCATTCTGCAGCTGGCTTGTGTGAGTTGTTTCTTCTCACTCTGGAATCTGCGTGTGACAAGTATGGCTATTAGTAGGTGGTTTTGCAGGTCCCGATTAAAAGCAGACATGTATATGGAAACAGTATTTACAGAATGTTACACCTTTTGTAAGGAGGGGAAGCAATATTATATGCATGAATTTGCTTATAATTTTTGCTAAAGAAATTTGGCAGAATAAACAGACCCCTAAAGATAATTCCTTTTGCGGGGCACAAGGGAATAAAATGAGGGGGACAGAGCTGGAAGCCAGATTCCTCCAGTGTGCTTGTATCACGTTGTTTGGGCTTTGGAATGATTGAAATGTTTTAGATTTTTAAAGAATTCTACAAACTAAATTCCTAAAACAATAAAGCAACTAGAGACAATGAACTTGAACTCGTGCCCAGTTGATAACTGAATACAGAGCAGACATTTCCTTTAAATAAATTAACCAGCTTCCCTGGGATGCCCAGGACTGCTTGGGTTGTAACCTTGAGCCAGGCGAACCTCTCATTTTTGAATGATCCAGGACAGTATGGCTCCCTAAAAGATAATTGTTCAGTTCACAGTTTGATCAATGCAAGCCTTTGAGGAATATGCTAGCCACAAGATAGATGTCTAACTGCACTCGACACCATTCATGGGGGCTTCATGATTTATCAGAGGTACTGCTATCATACGGGTATTCTATTACAAGTATTCTATAGTTTAAGAGAAATATTTAATTATGCTAATGTGTTTAGGAACCAAGGCTTGGTATATGAGAGAAAGATAAAATCAAAGAAGTCCTGGAAATCTGGAAGCCACCATCACGAACTCAAGATATGGAATGTGTGTCCTCCCTTAAGCCCCTGAAAAGGCCAGAATCAAGGTTACCTTGCAGGAGTGATGTAGCTTTTAGAACATGGCCTCCAAATATTTTTTCCTGTTCCTTAGTGAAATGGCTTCTTTCACATCTAGGGCAAGAATATCTAAGATGAAGCCAGACTCTTGCTGTTCCCAAAGCAAGGGGACAATCAAAGACTAGCAGTCACGACAAAAGGATGACACATTCATTTTGGAGATGCTGACACTGGTCAGAGACAGGCAGTTTGAACACCGAAAGGAATAATGGATGGCGATAGACTGAAAACACTAAGTATATAAAAACTACGAGGGTATATGAAACAAACAATCAAAACTGTGCTTCTTTGGTAACTCCTCTCGGCAGCAAACCAGCACTTTGGGAAAAAAAGACCCCAAGTCAATGGATTTTATGCGGCTGCTGCAGCAACCAAATAGTTGATGAGAAAAAAGCTCTTTCTTGAAGAATTATAGCTTCTAAATTCACAAGGAGTAAAGGAAACATTGCTTTTGGCATCTCCTGTACTGGGTCCAGGCAGTAATGGTTCATTGATATTGATGGCTGCTGAAGCCATGAAGTAGGACCTTAAGAGAAAATTTTATCTTTGATGAATCAGTCTAATATCACCTGAGCTCACTGGTCTTTCATCCGAGACAGAGTTTCTCTGGTGTAACAGCTCTGGCTGTCCTGGAACTCAATTTGTAGACCAGGTTGACTTTGAACTCACAAAGATCTGCCTGCCACTGCCTCCCTCCCAAGTGCTGGGGTTACAGGCGTGTGCCATCACTACCTGGCTTCCATTGGTCAACTTTTAAAACACCAAAGCAAACTCAAACATGCTTCAAAGCTGCAAGTGCAATATAATACATCTTTCGCTCTTTAAAAGTAAATTTTAATTTGGAATTTTAAGTGTGTAGGCATTTTGCTGCACCACTTGTGTGTCTAGTGCCCAGGGAGGTCAGAAGAGGGTGTGGGAGTCTCCTGGAACTGGAGTTACAGACAGTTGTGAGCCGCCATGTGGGTGCTGAGAATCAAACCGGAGCCCACTGGAAGAATAGCTAGTGCTCTTAACTGCTGAGCCATTTAAAAACAACTTGTTTGCTTGGTGCCCATCACTGGTAAATACTCGAAGGTGTATTTCCTACTAACAAGGGTATAATTCTATTAAGCTGCAGTATGGCCATTTAAATTAGGAAATTACCATTTATATATATTACTGTAGAGAAAGGACAAGGGTCTGCTTTGGCTACATCCAAACCAGCTGGATGGTTTTGTGGATAGGGAAGAAAAATGAGACTCCCGCGCCTGAGGCAAGGTTTTATCATTGACTGTCTAGCAAGGGACGTGAACAGCATAGCTGTGCAGTTTCTACCTTACTCCAATTCCTATTGCTGTAACAGTAAAACCTGAGGCTGGCCAGTTCACAAAGGGAAGGCGCACAGTTTTTGAGACTGGGAAGTTCAAGAGCAGGGTACTTCATATTGCCTCCCCTCCTCATGGAAATCCAAATAGGGCAAACAGACGTGTGCAGAACATAGAGACTACACAGGGGGACCTTGCTTTTGAACAACCAGAGGCTCTCACAAGAAAGGTGGTGAGTCATTTTAATGACAGCCACGTCTTTTTTTTTTTTTTTCCTGAGACAGGGTTTTTCTGTGTAGCCCTGGCTGTCCTAGAACTAGCTTTATAGACTAGGCTGTTTTTGAACTCACAGAGATCTGCCTGCCTCTGCTGGGATTAAAGACGTGTGCCACTTCCTCCCCCCAGCTGACAACCACCTCTTAAAGTCTTGCTTAGAGAATCAAATTTCAAATTCCAGCGCGAGTTTCCCAAGGAGCAACTACCTCCAAACCATGGGAAAACACAAAGGTATACACACACACACACACACACACACACACACGCACACACACGCACACACACACATGAACACACACATACAGACATGGGGAAGGGGCACACACTTAACAGAGGGAACTCAGAGCAAAGGGAACCCATGTTTTAAGATGAGCAGTAGGTACATCTTCCCTTGCTTGGACCTCTAGGTCTAAGCTAAAAACCACCTTGCTCTTTGCTCCAGGGGAGTCAATGTCTCTCACTTCCAGCATTGCTCATAATGTAAGCATTCCTGAAAATCTAGTCTGGAGCAAAGACCACACAGACCCCCATTTTCAGGATGTGTGTCATTGTGGGAAACCCATGGGTGGCAGTTTCCCGCTCTGGCCGTGTGGTTTCTTCTTGGGCTTCCATGGCTGTGTCTCCTGGGAGCTGAAAAGGCTAGCTGGCCGGTACTTGGGAGCTTAAGGCTTCTGAAGAGCGTTCCGGGTAGGGAATAGTATGGATGAAGAAAAAACCAGCAGCCCTGGAGAACTGAGAAAATACTCAAGAGTGCAGGGTATCTAGAACGTACCGCAACACGGCGAGGAGGGAAACTGGTTCCAGCTGAGGTCAGAGGGGTAGGCTGATCTTGAAGGACCTTCCAGGCCACAAGATGTCGTTGGAACTCGATCCCCAGTCCTCACAATGGTTTAAGCCGGGGAATAGGGCGATCAGATGTGGGCTTTAAAAGGCTACTCGGCTGCAGCTGCTCGTGGACTGGATTCTGCCCAAGGTTAATTTTTTCCACTTGGTTTCCTGTAATCAGGTTCAGGAAGACGGGATGTGTTGAAATTCTGCCACTGGATAATTGGGACCGACTTTGATGACGAGCATCCATTGGGGCCAATCTCATCACTCCTTTCCCCGTCCCCCCCCACCCCAGCATTTGGGTCCAGGTGCCCACAGTTCTAATGACTGGAAAAACAAACATGAGAGAGAAAAGGCCATGATTACTTCCTTACACTCAGGTCAATTCACTGAAGGTCAGTTCTCCAAGCGATGGGCTGGATTTTCTCATTAATTGGCCTTGTCCATCAATCAACTGGTTTCTTCTAACTGATTAATTTGTTGGCGGTAGGATTATTTTTAGAGTCCATAGAACTTCACAAAATATTAGTTGATGAATCTAGACTTTTATGTTGGCCTATTTTTCGTTTTAATTTAACTTCCATTTGGTCTAGCTGTTTCTTGGGACTAACCCATTCAATATACTCTAGATTTTTCCCTCTTTCAGGACAATGTTTTTGGGGAGTGAGTTTCACCGGCACCTCAGATTAGAACATATGTGCCTCTGATGACGGGATTTGTGAATGACAGAGCAGACATCTCTTTCCCAGTGTATTTCGCCCATGTTCATTGTCTTTTGTGTATCTCTTAACTCAGATTGGTTAACCAGTTAGTTCAAATAACTATTTTCTTGTATTCTGAGCAGTCGAGAAGGAAGTAGTGTCTGAAATTCAAGTTATAGTTGAATTTCCGTTGAGTTGGATAACGTATCTGCTACAAAACATCCTGGTGAGCCTGAGACAGCACAATGGCACTGAGGAGAGCCCCACTTGACAGTATGTGTGTACTCCTTAACAGAGTTTGAAAATGGTTCATATAGCATGATTGCCATCAGTATTTTCCCTCTCCACCCCCCCATCCTCCTCCTTCTTCATTTTACAGTGGTGTAGGAGGTCCTTTTGTGTTTTTGTTGCTTTTATTGGTTAAATAAAGAGACTGCCTTGGCCTTTTGATAGGGCAGGACTTAGATAGGCGGGGAAGACAGAACAGAATGCTGGGAGAGAGAAGGCAGGCAGAGAGAGCCGCCGGCATGAAATCACTAGAGTCAGACATGCTGAATCTTTCCTGGTAAGCCATGATCTCGTGGTAAACACAGATTAATAGAAATGGGTTAGTTTGAGGTATGAGAGTTGGCAAAAAAGAGATGTAATGGGCCAGGCAGTAATTAAATAAATACAATTTTTGTGTAATTATTTTGGGTATAAACTAGCCGGGCACTGGGAACGTGACCAAAAGCGGGCCCACTGCCTCTTATGAAACAAGGGGCCCACACTCCTTTTACTACATTACAGTCCTGGGGATGGAACCCTGGACCTTGCACCTGCTAGACGAACAGTCTTATATTCCCAGCCCCATATTACTAGAACAGTTTTTGGAATTGATTATATTTGACTTTGATCCCCATAGAGGAAGTTGAACTGGTCATGCTTCTTCCCGAAGCATTACAAGGATCCTCTCATGATTTTACCTCCTCCCCTCATCCCCAGACCACACGCCCACTCCTTGCCTTCATGGGCACTCACGTCAGTGTGTCTGCTGAGTGTCCTTAAAAAGCATGTACCCTTTCAGCAGTGTAGTGCACTCGCTCTTAATTTACACATCTGAAATGACACCGTGGATCACCTTCTGCTTCTCGCTCTGTGGTTTAAGGATGCATCCATGTTGACATTTGTTCTTGTAGCACATGGCACTATAGGCTGCTGGGCCTCCTTACGATCTGTCACCTGGCAATAGTCCCCTAGGTTGTCTGCAGCTTGCCTCTCCTCCGCTCAGTACTGTGCAAAGGCACGTTCTCCATGTGTCTCCCACAGAGGGACTCAGATCATTCTCTGGAGTGTATGTCTGGGAGGCGGTTGCTCTGTTGTTTGGTACATACACGTCTAATGTCACTGATTACTCCATCTTTCTTTCCTGATCGACTAACTGACATATAATTACCAGGAGGAGAGTTGACTTAAGCTCGGGGCAGTGAGATAAAACTTTAGGGAAAACCTAAAAGTCATAGTAATCAATAAAGCAAGGTAGGTAATTTGTTAGTGCATGGTTTTGATGATATTAATTTAAAAATCCACATTAAGCAAGAATATCAATTTAAATTTTTAAATTTTATTTATTTTTTATAGGGTCTCACTATATAGCTCTGGTTGTCCTAGAACTCACTATGTAGATTTGCCTGCCTCTGCCTCCTGAGTATTGGGATTAAAGGTGTTCACAATCATGCCTAGCAAAAAAATGGAAAAATCTCTAATGATAAGATGTGGGAAAGTTTTAGAGTGAATGTGCTTATTGCTTTGATTATGGTGATGGTGATGTGGATACAAACATGTATCCAACCTCACCATATTGCAAATTTTAATTATGTGCAACGTTTTTGTACACCAATTACATTGCAATAAAGCTAGGGAACAAAACGTTTAAATAGAGATAACTCTTAACCCTGTGCTTACATTGACTTCCTGACTTCTTCAGAAATGAAGACCTTCTCCAATTGCTGGGCAGTCATCAGGGTGCATTCTCTTGGCCCCTCCCAGTAAGAACATCCTCCATATATTTACATCCTGCTGTCTCTGATTCCTGAGACTCAACACATCCATCCTCTGCCCTCACTCACCACCGCATATGCTCTTCTCCTCCTAATCCTTGGGAATTGCATTCCCATCACCCAGGTGGAAGGATGTTTGTTAAATCCTCAATGGTCTCCATTTGGTAGTGACCACTTTCATGTCTCCTGATGCCTTTTAAAAAAACAATTTGGCGCCGGGCGGTGGTGGCGCGTGCCTTTAATCCTGGCACTTGGAAGGCAGAAGCAGGTGGATCTCTGTGAGTTCGAGGCCAGCCTGGTCTACAAATGCTAGTTCCAGGACAGGTTCCAAAGCTATAGAGGAACCCTGTCTCGGAAAAACAAAGCAAAACCAATTTGGCATATACACATGGTTTGATGCTATGGGCACGCTACTCAGATTAAGCTCTGTGCAAATTACGCCTAAAGCTGCTGATATTTTATCTAGAATGCAAGGTCAGGAAAAGCCTTCCAAGCATTGTACTCTGGAGCTCCACATGCCACACCTTTTGAGAACAAACGCCACTGCACACAGTTCCTCCTGTGAACGCGCTCATGCTCCCCGTGATAGGTCCTTCCCTCCAAATCTCCGAAGGCCAGAAGCTGGGGGTTCCTTCTCTCCCTGGAGCTCATTAAATGGCATCTTGGTTCACCATTCCTTTACTTCTCCAGCTAGCTGCAGTCCCACACTTGAGCTTGTGAGGCTGCTCTTTCTTTAGCCCAGACCACCCTTCCCTGATCCTTATCTTTGTGTGTCTGGCTCCTGTGTGTTACTCAGACAGCATCTGAAACGTCGCCTCCTCCCAAGAGGGCATCTGGGATATCCGACTGGAATAGTTGCCTGAACACCTTTTAATATACCACACTATTGGAGCTCTCTGTATCACTTTTGATTTTGTGATTTGGGAGTCATCTCTTTCTTTTCTTTCTCTCTATTCAGAGAGACTATAAAATCCATGACAGTATAGGTTCAAGTTGTCTTACTAAACACACACACACAAGAGAGACGGGGGGTTACCTGTTGCAGCCATATTACTTAGATTAAGCCATACGCAGCCATACCTTAGGCTACTGGCATTTTCACCAGGAATGCAAGGTCAAGAGGAGACCAACAAGCATTCTAATTTGGAATTCCATATGCTAGACCCTAGAGCAGTGCTGCCCAATAGAAATATAATGGAAGTCACATATTTAATATTAAATTTGCTAGCAGCCAGTTTTTTAGAAAGTTAAAAGAAATGGGTGAAATTAGTTTTTTAATATATTTTGTTTAACCCAGTATATACAAAGTGCTATTTTGACATGTAACCAAAATCAAATTATTAATGAGATATATTACAGTTTTTTCACCACTGCCTTGTGCTAAGTCTGAATTCTGGTGTGCATCTTAAACTCATAGAACGTCTTGATTTTCTGTCTTTGAAGCTAAACTCAGCGACCACACATGGCGAGCGGTACCATACCGCTGTACACAGCTCCAGAGAATCAAGCTTGAACCTGACCACCCTCAAAGTTGTATCAGCATAGAGGGAGTCCAAGGTTTCTTCTCCTTGGTGAAATGATAGCTTTGGAGCAGCTTGAATATTTAAAATGGTTTTCATGGGTGAAATGAAAGTTATCAAAGAACTATGGGTTGACTGATGAATGGCAGAGGCACAGGGCAGAGGCACTTTTCACTCTGGCTTGCACAGAACATAAACATCAGTGGGATAGTATCATTTACGGATGGTACTCGAAGCAGACTCCCCAAATGACCCAATGTTCCACCACTGCTTTCAGAGGATGTCATGGTTGGCTGATGGGTTTATCCCCCATGGGTTCTTGTGTTGGAAGTTTGGGCTCCACCTTGGTGATGTTAAGAGGTAGTGGGACATCAAAGAGGTGATGTCTAGTGGGGGGTTGTCAGTCAGTCATTAGATGCTCTCAGAAGGGACTAATGTCATTCTTGTGGGGCCCCAGTCTCCTTCCCTGGCTTCTTGTCTCATCACTTGACACACAGTCCTGTCACGATGTCATCTGCCGTGATTTGATGCAGAAGAAGAGGTCTTCAAGATGGCACCGAGCCATTTAGACTAACAGTAGACCTTGTCTTCTGAGACTGACATCCTGGCGGTACTAAGAGTGGGAATTGCTGGCTCTTACCATTCCCAACTTCCTCAAGCCTGACTTTCGAGCACATCAAACTAGGGAGTTTTCTAGGATCATTGTGCTGCCGTGATTTTTCAGTACTGCTGATTCTATGAGCAATGTCTCAGTCTTTAGCGCCCATTGCACCTTCTGCAAAGATCTTCTGTGCTCTAGTTATTATCATGTGCACATGCATAACATAGAGTAATTATATTCATGTGTGTCATGCGGTGGACTGTTAACTCCTCCAAGGGGAAGGGTCTGGTATTTTCATCTTTGTGTAACCAGCACACGCAGAATCAATGCTTTGCTCTCAACATGCTTTTAGCAATAATTTCCTGGATGAATGAACTAATGAACCACAAAATATATGCCACTTAGTGCCAAGGAAGCTCGATGCAGGATGGAGCTAGGAGATGTTCCCTGCCTCGGTGCCTTGTAATCGAAGTAAGACAACCAACAGTCATGAGAGGCAAGGGATGGCCTGAGGTGACAGAGAGCCACAAGAGTTGGTGGCTGTTTTCTTAATTTCTCGATTAATGAGACTGGTGAGCTTATTTTATTCTATTTTCCTTTTGTTCTTTAATCTATCATCTCACTTCATTTAGCTAATTCAGTCCTTTCCATCTTTAGGCTGACTAACTGTGGAACTTGGCTGTGATTGCCTTTATTAGTTTGGTAATGACTTTGTGGGATTTAGGAGTCATTAATTGCTTGTAAATGTTTGCAAGTTGGACAAACAAATGCAAAAATTTTCCCTTTACTCAAAATTTACTCAAAATTAATTATATTACCTTTCTTTGCCTTGGGGCATATATATATGTATATATGCAAAAGGTATGCCTTAGTTTACATTAGGTGATTTTTACAACATTTCTCTGCAAGCTATAGAGGGGTGCTCACTCGTTGCATCTGGGTAATTCCATGCATAGTTTGAATTAGTTTTTCTCCCTGGAAGTGCTGGTTGCCAAGAGCATCTTGCTGTGTGTCTTCTAAGCCTAGTCACAGTCTGTCCACCACATCCAGGGCTCCTAAGACTCAAGTTTAAAGCTAGATAGACACTTTTATCAATCTATTTTCGTATTTTAAAAATACTTTTATGTTGGGTGGTGTTAGTGGTTGTGAATGCCTTTAATTCCAGCACGTGGGAGGCGGAGGCAGGTGGATCTCTGTGAGTTTGAGGCCAGACTAGTCTACAAAGTGAATTCCACAACCAGGGCTATACAGAGAAACTCTATCTCAAAACACACACACACACACACATATCTCAGAAAACATATGTGTGTGTGTGTGTATATGTGTGCAATGTGTGTGTGTGTTTTCACCTATGGAAACCAGAAGTGGGCTGGAGGTACAGGCTGTTAAGAGTCACTGGATGTGGGTGTTGGGAGCAGACCTCTGATCATCACAAGAGCAACAATTGAGCTTAACTTTTGAACCACTTTTCCAGCCCACTTTAAAACTTTTGTTCACATTCTTTGCTTTTACAAAAGTGCATATTCCATAGCACTCCCCTCTTCTTTCAGCTTCACATTAATGTCTACATGTCCTGAAGAAAATTGTTTTTTTTTCTTCATTCATTTCTGTTCCTTAATGGGCCACTCTGACTCAAGAAGGGGTAACCTAGGACTTCCAGTCAAAGAAATAAAGTGAAATACATAAAAGCAGAATGTAGACAAATGAGCTTTATTAGGAGGCTGCTAGCCTTAAATCTCAAGGCTTCTGATGTGTCATTAGAAGCTTTGTGACAAAGGGTATCTTCAAATCAAGGTGCTTTACAGGGCTTGTTGATGAGGAACATGTGAATTTTTTAAATAGACATCTCATAAAATTCCATGAAATTGCTCAAATATTTAAAGCCAAGAACCTACAAAGCATAAAACATGCAGAGAGAAGGAGATAAATGATTAGCAAACTGCAAACCTTCATGTTTATTCAACGAGTCAAAGATGTGAATGACGGTTTGCTCATCAGGTTCTCTACGTTGATTGGAATTAAAAAATAAAGATCTGCTGGATCTACTTCTTTGGTTGAAAGGATGACTTCTGTAGATCTTAGGTCCTTATCCTTTGCAACAATAGGATTATAGATTTATCTCAGGGATGAACCCTGAATGTTAGCTGGTCATCAGTCTGGAATCTCATGGTGGGAAATCCTTCACAGATTCCATGACTGTTTGATTTCAATTTTCTTTTTCAAATATTTGTAAACAGCAAAAAAATCCTGAGGCTTTTCATGCTGATACATATTCATATATCTCTGTGTTTACTGGGTCAAATTTAACACTGGAGACAGCTGACATGTTGTATGGCTTGGGATAGTCAGTCTGTGTAGACATTGGGGTGAAGCACTTGCCATGCCTGTGAGTATGTTGGGATTTTATGGAAACATGCCATTGATTAGAAGCTTTAAGCTGGTCTTTATAAACTTGGACCCACCCTTATTCAGCTAAATGACAAGAATGAGCAACTATCATTAGCTGAGAGGGGTGTCTATACAAGCATCAGACACAGCTTAACTGATGGTGGCAGCCTGTGGCCCTGATATATTTGTCAGGTCTTCAAAGGAAGAGCATTCCCACTTACCGAATGTTTATTATGCACTGGAAACAATCCTAACTAAATATTGGCTATTTGATTATTTAATAACGTTGTCACACTCATAGCGCTCTTAAGAGGATTACGAGAGAGGTTGCACATGAACTCCTGAGTATGGTACTTGGCACACAGGAAGCGCTCAGTCTGGAGTGGTTATTGTCAATTCTTGCAAACATTCCTGTGAGGGTTATTCTGTTCACATTATATTATCTTTAATTCACTTTAAAATACTTTACTATAACAGGTTTTAATTTTAATTTCTATCCTAGGGGCAAAAAGTTAACATTTTTAGTCTCTTAATCTAAAATATTCAAAGGGTTAGTTAGCATTTTAAAGAGACTCCCTCACAATTCAGACTCCATGGTCTTTATTTTTGATTAACACTAAAGGTTATTCCAGTTAATATTATGGATGTAGAATAGAAATGATAACTCATTGGAGAAACAAACAGCATTCAAATGCCAATAAACTGACTGGAACTGTTGAGTAGGCACTCTTGACCTGGGCCATGTACCAAATAAGGGCCTAGTCAACCTTCAGATGACAAAAGCCTACACCCTTCAAATGACACCGCTTATATAGGATTCTAGGTCCTATATGCAAGACATTAATGGAGGATTATGTCACCCACCTAAGAAGACAATTAGCTGAATTCTTCTGCCAAATTGTGGCTGTATCTGCTTGAAATAGGATTTTCATGGACGCTGTTTGCAAAATATTGACAGAGGTAGACAGATGGCATCCCATCCATCTTCCATCAGGTAAGACTGAGTGACTCTTTAACCATATCCTGTAGAACTTGGTCACCGCCACATACTTTTATGGCCATGATGACGTAGAATCTTCTGGAGATGATCACTGTCTGCCCAAAATAATTTAGAAATTTTCAAAATTTCAAAATGACAACATTGAGGTTCAAAATGTTGCTAACATTGCTTAGGGTCAAATTGATGGAGCTGGTTTGTTTAATATCAACACGTGGCCTGAACTGACTCCCAGAAAGAGTACTTTTGTGGGGGGAAGTAGCCACCATGTGACGATCATATCACTGCACGGATCATGTGAACAGGGCTGTGAGCTCTTGGCCCTTCTAGTCTGGCTTTTACATCATGATAACGCAGCATGTGGCAGTTAGATATTGTTAATGATTCAAACACAGTGTCATGGGATCTTCCAGCTTCCGAGTTTGTCCACTTGAACAACGTCCAGAGATACCAAAGAAGAGAATGAAAACATTAAGCCATTGGCAGTTGGCAATCCAAATGGACTAAAAATTTGATTTGCATTCTGAGGCTGATATTAGATAATATGTCATTCATAGCTTTAGATCATTTTTTATCATCAGTAAATAACCTAAAAAATGGTTCTTGTAGATGATTTTATTAGAAAGTGTGATACGTTTGAAATTATAGAAAATGTTTACTGGTGTAATAAATTAAAGTAAATGCTCGGTATAAGTTTTTATTTAACAAAAAGGATCTGTTACCCAAAACAGTTTGAAAAGCATAGAACTGGATCATTTTGGAAAGTGGGAAAACAGCCTCTGCCATGCTTCCAAGCTTTAGTGGCGATATCAGTGGTGTGAGCTTGATAAATTATTGAACTCTCCGAGCTTTAATTTAATAGTATGCCAAATGGATAGTACTATAAAGCCAGAAACCTTCCTGTAAGTATTAAATACTCCCAAGTCTTGAAGTACCTAGCACAATGTCCAGCCTGTTTCAACCAATGGAAGCCATGATTGGCAGGAATGCTATCCACATCAGCACTAGTTTTCAGACCCATCCACCACCTGAGGGAACAGTGTCTTCTCTGCCCTTGAACTATGATCACTAAGATTCCTTGAGTGATTCCAGTGATGGAGAAATCATATTTCTTATCCCATTGAGTCTGTATCTATATTAGTTGCTTTTGTGTTACTGTGACCAAGATACATGACAGGGGCAGCGTCAGGAAGAATTATTGTGCCAGGGGTGTCAGTCCTTCATAGTACGGAAGGCATCATTATGGGAAAGTGAGGAGGCAGCGGCAGCTTCCCGCAGCTCGGCAGATGAGGAAGCAGAGTAGATCCAGAGCCAGAGGTGGATGCCACTCTAGTGATGTACTTCCGCCAGCTAGTCCTGAAGTTTCTGGACTTTAAAAACATCTCTCTGCTCTGCTTTATGTTCTGGATTCTCACTGTAAATCTGACTAAAAGCAGTCAGGATATTATGTCCTAAATATATCATTGCCTTGAAAGTTCCTCTGTCTAATTCAGTAATGTTCAAATATCTAGGGTATTAACAGAATATAGCTGGATTTTATGCTAGAATGTAACTAAGATGGCTTCTAGCCCAGTTCCCTGGAAGATCCTTGTTCCCTCTGAGTCCTCATAAGCACAACAGTCATGAGCACAGGCTACTGTCTTCTCTTCTTTCAGCATCTGGTCTTCTGAACCGCCGTTGCAATTGTCTACTAAAGTTAGCTTACAAAATTCTGGGGCTTCTCCAGCATTCACTCCCCAGCTCTTTCACACCCCTCTTGCAAACCTGTTCTGAAGACCTAGGAGCCACAGCAACCACCTCATTTCTTGGTATCAATTTCCTGTATTAATTACTTTTATGTTACTTAGGCCCTATCAGAACAACTGAAAATATCTATCAGAACAACTTCAGGAAAGAAGGGTTTATTGTGAGTCACCATTTCAGAGAATAGCAATTCACCATGTGGGTGGGAAGCTATGGCTTGTGTTTGTGTTCAAGTACGTGCATAGGTGTGTTTGTGCACATGAGCATGCATGTGTGTGTGCGTGCGTGTGTGCACACGTGTGTGTGTGTGTGTGTGTGTATTCCTCACATCATAGTGAACCATGAAGCAGAAAGCCCAGGACAGAAGCAGAAGAGTCACCTTCATCATGGGCTCCCAGTGATGCACATCCATGGACACACAGATTTTTCTATCTCTCTAACAGTACCACCACTTGGTGACTGAGTGTCAGACAGGAGCTCATGGGAAGGGCATTCTCCATCCAAACTACAACATCAATCCTGGAAATCATCTGCCTGCTGCTTATGCATCTGCCTCCAGACCTGCAGTTTATTTTTGGTTGGCCACAAAGTACCTCTCTAGCTTTGCAACACAGCATTGGCTTCTGCTGCTGTCTGATCACACCAAGCAACTTACATCTCATTTACTTGGGACATCAACCAACTCAACTAAGTTGAGTGATTATATCCCGATGAGCAGAGGACTCAGAAGATATGTCCAGCCACTGAGTGACTCTTTCACTCAGGGATATCTTTCCTCTGTGATGATAGAGACTATTTGTCCCTGGGAATCCTAACTAACTCCAAATTGTCCAGGTATAGTTAGCTTTCTAATGACTGCTGCTGTCTGGCCTGCTATGGGCTCCTAACACACTGTTCCCATCCTTCCAGTTTCAAAACCGAAGAACTGAGGCCCGGCTGGTGTTTTCCCTTGCAAAAGACCTTTAGTGGCAAATGCAGGTTTCCAAGCCAGACTGGTAAATCCAGACCTTGTGTTTTTATCTCCTCAACTGTAGTGAGTCACTTGAGTCTTTGTCACATTTCCTGGTAGCTAATTTCAGCCGGAAAGAGGAGAAGCTATCTCTGAGTTGGTTGTTACTTTCCAAATTTACTGAATAATGACATTTTTACTCCCTAAATTTGGCCACCCTGAAGCTTTAAATGATATTTTTCTATTTTGAAATACGATGAAGGAATATAGAAATGTTGCGTCCTCTGAGGTTCAGAACTCAAATTTACATTTGGAATGGAAAAGATATTGTGACCTATAGAAAGAAAATTTTGATGATTCTTGAATTGGCACCCACCTATGGATTTGCTCAAACTGTGTTGCTTGTCTTCTTAAACTTTTACAATATAGTCAACTGATACATCTTTCTCCTAGATCAGAGAGGCCTTTGCCCTTCACAGCCTAAATGGGATGCATCCCTTAAAATGTTCTGATCATTCTTATTTTCAGAAAGAAGAGTGGGATGTAGTGGTTTAGAGTATGGGCCCTGAAACCCTGCCTCATGTTTGAATCCCAGTCTTGACTTCCCAGCTCTGGGTTTTGGTTCCTCATGCTAAGTGCTTCAAAGACATTTCTTTCTGCCTTTCATTGCAGTAAGATGGCAGAACCAAAGGGATCTGTGCACTGATCTACACCTCCTCAGACTAAACCAGCATATGTGCAAATTAGCTTTGTTCTGTGCTGGAGAAAGGAGGAAGACAAGGGCGTGGTTACTGAGTATTTGAAGACCCTGACTAGGAATTGCATAGTGCATTCCAGGGGCTGGTTCAGTCCTTAAGAGCATTGACTGTATTTCCAGAAAACCTGGGTTCAATTCTCAGCACCCATATGGTGGCTCACATCCATCATTATCTCCAGTTCGAGGGGATCTAACACTCTCTTCTGGCCTGGGCAGGTGCTGCATGCATATGGTGCAGACATGCATGCAGACAAAACCCTCATACCCATACAATAAAAAAAAAGTCTTTAAAATCTTTTTTTTTAAATTCATGATAGAAAGTCTATTAACTGGTGTAGGGATACTATGCAATATTTTCCCTTAGTGACACTGGTGTTATTCAAGTTATTTCAGATGGGTCACCATCTGAAAGGGCACAACTGACCCCCACTGTCTCTGCTGGAAGGAGAACCTGGTACCTTCAGAGCTGAAGCCCTACTCCGAGTTGTTTGGTCCTGCGCTGGCCTCTTGGTTCACAAAGAGTTCTGTCCCGATGTCACATTGGAAACACTGGTCAGTGGGCTAGTCAGAATGCCAGGGAAAGCTTTAGAGTGAGTTTTGTAGGCAAGCTGTGGTCAGGAGGCTTAGGGCTAAGCAGTGGGCTTTTCCAAGCTTACAAGACTGTATGCCTGATTTTGTGCCTACCTGATAACAAATGTTTATCCTCAAAGATGCTAGCCTAGGAGTACTTTCTCTGTATCATGCCTCCCTACTAAGTGGTATTTTGGAGGAGGCTGGAGAAAAGGGATCCATGGCTTTTATCCACCTTATTTGCCAGAGGTGACTCATGCTTGCGAGAATAGCCAGTGACTGTAGAATGACCAAATTGGCTTAGGTCAGTTCTCGGCAAAAAGCAGTCTCTGTGAACAGTTTAGGATACTGCCTGACATTATCTTCCCTGTCTTCTCTGAGTCCTGTCATACCTGCCAGAGGATGAGATAGGTGCTCAACTATTTCACATGTTTCTTCCATAGATACTTACTGAGTGCCAGGTATGGATCTGGGGGTTATCTCGCTGTGGGTAGAATGCTACCCGTCCCTGCCACATACAGCTCACTTTCCAGAGACCACAAACAAGAGAAATGATTGATGTCTTTCTTGACCTACTGGTCTTGTCTTAGTTTCAGAAAGCAACATGGAGGTGGAAATGGGAGTCATCTTAGGGAAGCTGCTTTCTATGGGAAGATAGACAGGGAGAAAGGACACTTCAGATCCGCTGCTCAGACACTTGTGTCACAAACAAAGACTAAAGCCACCACCTGCCGTGCAGTGAATCTCTCGGTCATGCCACGTTTGCCATGAGCAAAGGTGACTAGCTACAGTGTGGAGCCTATCTCCGCAGGACCACCATCACCTGTGGGTTTGGGGTTTCTTTTGCTTGTGTTTTTGTTGTTGTTGCTTTTTGCAAAGATAGATCCTAGCTGAGAAATCAACTCAAATTCAATATGCTCTCTGGTACTCAGACGAATAGAACCTGCCGATAAAGCTTGATGTGAGGGCTCATGGGATTTCTTTCTTTCATCCATACATGACTTTGAGGTTTCTGTTCTCTTTGCCTCCCTCTGCTTTCCTTGTAAATGGACTGTTTTTCTCCCAGGCACAGTCTACTTCATTCCTTCATTGTTATATGATGTTCCTTACTCCCCATACCCCCCCCCCGCCCCGTAGTTTCCGCTAGGCTGGGATTGTGCCATTGTCTTAGTTCATAATCCCATCTCCTTCTCCCTTTAATAATTACATTCACCTTCATCTAATAATAAAAATCTTAAAAGTCAGGTAGGATTTAAATGTGTGCACTAAGAAAAAGGTCGTTTTGGTGTTAATCAAAGAACAGTTGACACTTGCTTTAGAAAAATATATGACCTAAACTTCTGAATTTAGGAAACATTAATTATGCTCTGATTATTCTCATCACAAAAGCATTATACTGTTAGTGGTGAAAGTATTGTATGAATAAAAGAAAGACCTAGTAAGATACATGGCTTCAAATGATGAACCCCTGGAACACTTTTAAAAAAAAAGTGTGTTTCAGCTTCTTTTACTTACAAATGTGGGGACAATATAAATACATACATTTGTGAAGCTTGTCGCATCAATATAATATTGAAATATAAAAGCAAAAACGTAAGCAACATTTTTGTAGAGTACAATCTCTTTGGGATCACCAGTGTCTCATGTGACAATTATCAATTAGCCTAGGTACTGATAAAAAGAAACTTTACCCTTGATAGTTGTTGTCTTTCATAATCAAATATTTATCCAGCTGCCACTTATTTGTGGGATGTGTTCTGAGAGACAAAGAGAGATAAAGAGAAAAGAAGGAAGGAAGGGAGGGAGGGAGGAAACAAGAGAGAGAGACAGAGAGAGAGAGAGAGCAAGGACAGGTTTGTATTCTCAATATCATTCAGTCTAGCTACAAAAGGAAACTAGGTAAGTAGAGAATGTTCTCAAAGGAAAAATAGTTCCACAATGAGGATGTAGCTGGAACCACCTGAGAGGTATATGCTTATCCTAAAGAAGAATGATTGGCAGCCTAGGAGACTGTTCACAGCATGGCAGTGTCTAGACAGCCTTAATTACTGAAAATAGCTTTTGCCTCTTCCCTCTTGTTTGCCCTATATGTTTTTTATTTCTAATTCAAATAATTTATGTACACGGCAAGAGATACTAATAGTTCAGAAAGACACCATGATGACACAGCAGATCTGGAGGTCATGTGCGTACCGCAGAAAATGAGCATCCCTCAATCATACCACAAGGACATGTGCTCAGCTATGCTCATAGCAGCATTGTCTGTCATAATCAGAACCTGGAAATAACCTAAATGCTCCTTGACCAAAGAATGGATAAGGAAAATGTGGTACATTTACACAATGGAGCACTACACAGTGGAAAAAAATAATGACATCTTGAAATTTGCAGGCAAATGGATGGATCTAGAAAACATCATATTGAGTGAAGTAACCCAGACCCAGAAAGATAATTATTATATGTACTCACTCATAAGTGACTTTTAGACATAAAGCAAAGAAAAACCAGCCTACAGTTTACAATCCCAGAGAACCTAGACAACAATGAGGACCCTAAGAGAGACATACATGGATCTAATCTACATGGGAAGTAGAAAAAGACAAGATCTTCTGAGTAAATTGGGAGTATGGGGACCATGGGAGAGGGTAGAAGGGGAGGGGATGGGAAGGGTGGGGAGCTGAAGAAAATATATAACTCAATAAAAACAATAAAAAACCCTCCCATCTGTGAAAAAAAGGAAAAAGAAAGAAAGAAAATGAGCAGCCATTGATGTCTCTCACTGGTGTGTGTCCCCACTATCCCTCCAGAATGAAGAGGGTTTGCTGCTCCAGAGACTAAATGTTTTACACACACACACACACACACACACACACATAAGACTGGGTTTTTAAAAATAAACCTTACATTTGATCAAACACTCAGCATATATTCTTTTTCATCAGCTGCTTTGTCAGCCTGTAGATTAAGCTCACAGATGAGTCAATGTGTTAGGAGGAGGCCCGTAACTTTACACCAGCTAGCAAGTGCTGAGGACTTACTTCCTGCAGTTGTGACTGAGCTAAGCAAAATGGCCACTGCAGGCTTGATGCGGACCCTACATAGCAGACAGTTGTCTTGGACCTGACTCTCACTACCTTTGATTTACTATAACATCTAGCAATAGTTAGGGCCAGTACACTAAACACCATAAATATAACTAAGCCAGATTTCCCCGGAAGAGATAAAGTCGGTCTCCGTTGGCCCGCTTATTCCACTCACATCTCTGTTACCTATCAAGTCTGCATCCTTGGAGAGGACCACCACAAACCAGTTCCTTGCATACCCATGACAGATCCATGCACAACTGTATGCGCCTTTGTGTGTTTTTAAAGACTTATGGATTTATTTCTGAGAGTGAGTTTGTATGTGTGGATTTCAGAGAACAACTTCTTCTGGAAGTCGGTTCTCCCATCCCTCCTTGTTTTTGAGACAGAATCTTGCTGTTTCTTCCCCTGGGCTGCAGAGACCAACTTCTGGCTGACTTTTGGGTCTGTCATCCATCTTGTCAATCTTATCTAGTGCTTTATGTAGGTCTTGGGGATGGAACACAGATTATTGGTCTTTCATTGCTGGTACTCTTTTTTTTAATTAATATAATTTAATTTTATGTGCACTGGTGCTTTATTTATGTCCATGTACATCTGTGTGCGAGTGTCAGATCTTGGAGTTACAGACAGCTATGAGCTGCCGTGTGTGGTGCTTGGAACTGAACCCACGTCCTTTGTAAGAACAGCTAGTGCTCCTTCACTGCTGAGTTGTCTCTCCAGTCCCTCTTTGCTGGGACTCTTATTTCTCAAAAGCCACCTCACCTGCCCTATCTTTCTTTGCATATTCAGCCCCTCTTGTACACCTTACTTGAAAAACAATTTAATTTCATTATTAGCAAAGTATGGTGGCACATGCCTTTAGTCCCAGAACTGGGGAGGGAGAAGTAGGTTGATCTCTGAATTTAAGGCCAGCCTGGTCAACATATGAGGTTCCAGACAGGTTTCATAGTGACCCTGTCTCAAACAAGTAAATAAGTCTTATGTTGAAAATTATTCTATTTCAGTCAGATAGCTTTTTCTCTCTTTCTTCCTCTCTCCCATTTCTCTTTCTTTCTTTTTTCAGACAGGGTCTCATGTATCCCAAACTAGCCTTGAAATCCCTTGAATTTCAGATCCTCCCAGACTGCTGGGGTGGCAGGCGTACAGTGCTGTGGTCTATGTGATGCTGGGGTTGAACTCAGAGCTCTGAGAGCACCAGGCAAATGTGCTAGCATCTCACTGCGTCCCCAGGTCCTTATTCCTTTGGTTTTGAAAGCTGTGTGACATGTGGCATTTTGATACTCAGATTCTCACCATTTTTTTGCTGGTCATTCAAGTCATTCCTGAACACACAAGAATGCTCTTTATTTTTCATTGCTTTTACTAATATAGAGTTAACATCCAATACAGAAATCTGGTGTCCAGTGTAGTGGTTTTGAATAATTAGAGACACATGCAGCTACTACCAGGAACAAAGAAGAGAGAATTTCCATTTCCCTAAAAGTTCTTTGGTCCTTTGTTGTCAACATCCCATCTCATCCCAATGACCAACAAGAATTGATTTTGTTGGTCCCAAGACTCAAGAGAGCCTCTTAAGTCTCTTGTGCCAGATCCCCCCACTCCAGCGTGTTTCTGAGATTTGTTCATTTAGGGGCGGGAGAGATAGCTCAGAGGTTAAGAACCCTTGCTTCTCTTACAGAGGACCTAAGTTAGGTTTCTAGAACCCACATCATGCAGCTGCATCTAACTCCAGTTCCCGGAGATCTAAAACCTTCTTTTGGTCTCCACTGATGCCCATGCATTTTACAAGGTTGTCCTCAGTGTACATATAAATAAAAATAAAATAAAAGAGAGAGTTTTGTTGTTTATGTTGAACTTTGCAGGTGAAAGCAGACAGCGTCCAGGCCTGGACTCAAACTCTACGTAGCAGAAGGATGACCTTGAACTGCTGAACCTTTTGCCTCTGCTTCTCAAATGATGGAACGACAGTTATACACCACTACACTTGGCTTGGTAGTGAATTTCTTTTCTTTCTTTTTTTTTTAAAGATTTATTTATTTATTATGTACACAGCATTCGGCATCCATGTATGCCTACAGGCCAGAAGAGGGCACCAGATCTCATTACAGATGGTTGTGAGCCACCATGTGGTTGCTGGGAATTGAACTCAGGACCTCTGGAAGAGCAGTCAGTGCTCTTAACCTCTGAGCCATCTCTCCAGCTCCTGGTAGTGAATTTCTTTCTTTTTTTTTTTTTTAGTATTTATTTTTCTTCCTTCCTTCAAATCTTTTTATTTTATTTTATTTTTTTTTTATTTTTCTCTGCTCCCCTCCCTGCCACACCCCTCCCTCCCTCAACCCTCCCCCAAGGTCCCCATGCTCCCAATTTATTCAGTAGATCTTGTCTTTTTTATACTTTCTACTTCCCACGTAGATTATATCTATGTAAGTCTCTCTTAGTGTCCATATTGTTGTCTCAATTCTCTGGGATTGTGGTTTGTAAGATGGTTTTCTTTGCCTTATGTTTAAAAACCACCTATGAGTGAGTACATGTGATAACTGTCTTTCTGTGTCTGGGTTACTTCACTCAAAATAGGTAGTGAATTTCTTAAAACTAAATTCATATTGCTTTTATTGTGACATGCTTTTAAAAATAACAGTAACAAAATATGAAACTTTTCCTTCTGCTTTAGTATCTGAATAATGTAGGACTTTTCATAGCATCTAGAAGCTTGCTGACCCCTTGTACTTTAGAGCTAGCACCAGGGAGGCTATTTCAGCCACAAATAATGGAAAGCATCGATGGGCACATGCACTGGTATCTTCTTATATGACTGAGATGTTCACAGCTGGACCAGGCCCTGAAGTTTCCAGTGGCCTCTATGCTGTCTTCCGCACCAGTTTCATTTAAATGCACAATGTGGTTGGAATTTGGTGCTCAGTGTGTTGCAAAAAACTATCCAGTGTTGCACAAAGGAACACACAAAGCAAAAGTAATCTGGCAAGGCAAGGCAATTTCTGTCTGCAAAAAGGATGTGCCACCACGTGTTGAAGCAGTTGAACAAGCATACTGCTGTGGGCAGAAAGTTCACTTAATTTTTAAACTGATGCAAGTGTTTCCTGCCTCATCTCATTAGTAAGAAGTTGTGCTTACAATCTAATGTGATCAACTAATTCACAATTAGTGCAAAGGGGACGATCTGATAGTGCATACAGTCTCAGGATGGTTCAGGGATTGGGCCAATAAGCACACATACACCAAGGTTTCACAAGATGGAGGAGGTATATGAACTATTGGCGCTTGGCAAGGTAGCCATCTTGAATAGAAGACAAAAACAAAAGCAAAAAACAAAACTGTTTCTCACAGTTGTCATTTAATATTTTTTATCCCCTTATCCAAGGCAACAGGGAGTGGAAGAAAAGTCTCCAAAGCATCCTGCCATCTCACTGGGTCACATGAGATTCCCCCACCTTCCCTTGGACCAACAGTGGTGAACTGGGTCAATAATAAGGGTCCTGTTTGGAAGGAAAAGGGACAGGCAGATGAGAGTAACAAAACCAGTGTCAGCCATAGCACTGTGTGGACTGCAGGCCGCAGAGGTCTTGTGCAGTAAGTGCGCCCAGCTGTAGCACCTGAGGTGACTCACGTGGATCTACAGAGTGCCTGACCCTGTGCAGCGGTAGCTAGCACCCTGGAAGACCCTTCCCTCAAGCCTGTGATTGCACCGCATGGGAGGAATCCCACATCTTGGACTTTGAGAGAAGAACTTATAGCTGCCAAAATCATCTTAGAAGAATCTCACAAATTTTATTTTAACTTAGAAATATATGCTGATGTATTAGTTTAATGCTAAAGTTTGAAAACTGGAAGCAAAGGGAAGGGGGGGAATGCTACTGCAATGTTAGAAGGCTTAAGCTCGTCTGATGCAGAAAACCTGTGACTTGCTTTAAATCGCTCCAAACCATGAAGAATTGAGCTGGCACCACTGGAGTCTGTATTCATACCACAAGCAAGTTTTTAAGATCCCCAAATTATTTTGAGATGACACCCACAGATGAAAATTAATATCTGTCTACAGAACACATCTGTAAGGAAAGACACCTGTAATGCTGGTGCTATCTCTGGGCTAGATTTTCAATGATTATTAACCCCTTTTTGTATTCTTCACAAGTTTCTAAAATAAAAAATTCTGTATTACCTTTCCCTCAATCAAATAGGATATTCTGTTATAAAATGGACAGTACTTGTCCAGCTGCTTTGTGTAAATGGTAGATTTATTTATTTTGTTTTCTTTTTGTTGTTTGTTTGCTTGTTTTTACTGCCATTTGAGGCAGGAGGGCCCACTATGGGCAGTACCATCCCTAGGCATGTGGGCCAAGCTATATACGAAACACAGCTGGGTCTTTCCACTGCACCTGCGGGGGTAGAGCTTCCTTGTGGCGGCAGTGTCTCTATCTCTTGAACTCTGAGAGCAGCAGCTCCTAATCTGGAAGCCTAGAGCAGGGCAGCAAGATGACAGACTGGTATACTGTTGTTGTTGTTTTTAACTCTTTACTCTTTGGGGGGCCCACCACCCAGCTCCCCAATAATCACATAGAGGCTTATTCTTTCTTAGGAATGCCTGGCCTTAGCTTGGCTTGTAAGTGTAAAACTTTAAGACAATTCTGAAGCCATTTCTGAACCCTCTCAGTACTTCCCCTCCTCCCCTGGGAACCAAGGACCTAACAGCTACACATGCATGTACTGAGATGTTGGGAACTTTCCATCTCCCTGAATAGGGGCAAGATAACCCTTAGGTGTTGACTCAGTTACTGGTGTTTTGACTCAGGCCCTGGGAAAGGGGCAAAGTGACCCTCAGATGTTTCCCCCTTACCTCATCTGATCTGGCAACCACTCTCCAGCCAATTATTGGTAATAGCCCTTTTGAATAAGCCAATCATAATAGTTAAAGAACAACCCCCAGGCACCCCCTTCCTTCTGTGGGGTTTCCATTTAAAAATAGCCTGAACCAACTATTCAGGGTCTTCCTAGCCTCCCGAATGCTGGAAGACCCTGTCATGACAGAATTAATAAAATCCTCATGCTTTTACATCAGCTGTGGTGTGAGAAGTGGTCTCTGGGGACATCTCATTCTCGGTGATTGAACTCTAGGGTCCAACAGTAAGCAGTAGATTTATAACTCCATCTTTACTCCATGACTATGATATTATGGGTTTGGTAGCCAGCATCAGACTCAGTGGTGAAATAGTCCATTGAGATGCAATACCAAGTTGGTGGATTACATTAGAAACATCTGCACCAGGTGGTGCAGATTTAAAGAATCCCACTAGATCACCATTTCCGGTTGTCTCTTTCTCAAAAGGTACCGGATTCTCAGGGTGCTCTCTGTAGTAACCGTGTTATTATTCTGTGAGAAGATAGAGCTTCAAGTATAGGTTCCATTAACTCACCCGACAGTGCAAGCATATCCAGGGGCTGACCCGAGGAGCTGTCCTATTTGGCTCAGTGTGTGTGGAGTAAATAAATATGAGATAGTCAATGGTCCTGTTTGAAAAAACTTTATATGAAAATCTGAAGTTTTAGATACTTTCATGGGCTTGCTGTGTAAGTGTGAGGACCCGAGTTCAATCCCTGGAACCCATGTCAAAAGCTGGGCATGGTGATGGGAGTTTATGATACCTATACTGGGAAGGCAGAGGCAGGAGGATCTCTGGGACTCACTGTTCAGCCTGCTTAACTTGATGGGTAAGGCCCAGATTCTTGTGAGAAATTCTTGGGGAAAAAAAAGTAGATGGCTTCTCAGGAACAACATCTGAGATTGAGTTCTGCCTTCAACAGATACACACACATACACACACACACACGCACATCATATACCTAAACACATACATGCTCATATACCTAAACACACACATGCACGTATACCTTAACACACATACATGTGTGCACACACACGCATGCACACACACACACACGTGCACACTCAAAACTGGAATACAGCCAGATGGGGAGGCACATACCTTTAATCCCAGCACTCAGGAGTCAGAGGCAGGTGGATGGATTTCTGTGAGGTCGAGGTCAGCCTGTTTTACAGAGTTTCAGGGCAGCAGCCAGAGCTATTACATAGAGAAGCCCTGTGTGGAAAAACCAAACCAAACCAAACCAAACACAAACAAAAAGACTAGAATGCTCTCTAAGAAACCATAAACTGCATCTGTGTTGGTCCTTGATGACTCATCTTATTCCACTCTTAGTAGATTATATTAGCCTGTCTACCTTAGTACCCCCTTTGCCTATTTGCAGCGTAGTTAGCTAGTTTTAGTTACCTGGATCTTCCTAGAGGCAGCTCTCCATCAAGGAATGAATGAATTGACACATTAGGGCACATGATAGAACACTACTCACCCACACAAAAAATGAAGTGCTGAAACATGCCATGACAGAGATGGACCTCAGATGTATTCTGCTAAGTGAAAAGAACCAGAGGGAAAAACTTCTCATTTTGTGTACAATTCCATTTTTGTAAAATATCCAGAAAATGTAAATCCACAGAAATAGAAAGAGGATTGATGGTTGAAAGGAGCCTGGAAAAGGATAGCGGAATAATTGCTTGATGGTTACAGGAGGGCGGTGATGGAAATGTAGAGGCGGTGGTTTCATAGCATTGTAAGCACAGAAATATCACAAAATTGTTCACTTTCGTATAAGCGGAGACTGCTCGTTCTTTTCCCGACTGACCAGACCTGAAATAACCACACAGAAACTATATTAATTACAACACTGCTTGGCTAATGACTTAGACATACATATTGTTGACTGAGTTTTCTGTTCCACCCAGTCCCACAGTTGTTCAGTCCCAACAAAATACACAGAGGTCTACATTAATTATAAACTGGTTAGCCTAGTAGCTCAGACTTCTTATTAATTTTTACATCCTACATCTTAACCCACAATTCTTTTCTGTGTTAGCCAGGTGGCTTGGTACCTTTATCAACAAGGTGCTTTCATCTTACGTCATCTGTGTCTGAGGGACAATTGCAGACTGAATCTTTCCTCTTCCCAGGATTCTCCTGTTCTCCTTGTCCTGCCTCTATTTCCTGCCTGGTTATCCTGCCTCTACTTCCTGTCTGGCTACTGGACAATCAGCATTTATTTAAAATACACGTGACAGGGTACAGACCATTGTCCCACAGCAACACATTCCTGGTTAACTCTTATATCCTGAATTAACCCATTCCTGTTAATCTATGTATTGCCACAAGGCTGTGGCTTACTGGGTAAATTTCCGGCATCTCCTCTATCTCTACTTGGAATTCCCGCCTTGCTCTATTCTGCCCTGCTGTAGGCCAAAGCATCTTCTTTATTAGCCAATGGTAATAAAACATATTTACAGTATATAAAGGGGAATCCCACATCACTTTCAGGTGGTTAATTTTATGCTGTGAATTTTACCTCAATTAAAAAAGAAGTCCTGAAATTCTGAGTGTGACCAGAGTACTAAAGCCACATGAGAGTAGTTAGAGAAAACAGGAAATGTTGGGGCTGTGTGAAGTGAGGACAGCCTGGAACAGGGTCATGAGTATTCAGCGTGGGGTCATCTGCATGAGTCAAGGTCCTGACAACTGTGTCCTCACTAGGACAGTTTGGCTAATGTCCTCAGGCAGGGAGTGCGGCCGAGGACTGGGTCTTTCCATCTATAGCCATCACATGCATTAGATAAATTTAAAAATAACCCACCATATTTTATGGCTGCCTGTCTGTATGCAGGGAAAACACTGTGCTGTATTCAAGACATCAAAGAAATATCATCCAACGTGTGCAAATGACCCTAGGTTTATGAGTTTTTGTTAAGGCTCTTCATGGTGTCTGTAGAGGAGGCATTTATTGTCAGTGACAACCCTCGGGGCGGATGCCATGGTCCTGACACTTAACCATGCTTGTTAGTGCTTTCTTATGTCCAAACTTCAAGATAGAGGAAAGGGAGGTTTGGGAGCTAACAATAGACTCCTCTGGCTGGCAGGAGCTGGGGGTGGGGGAGCGTCCCTGAGGAAAAGCCCAAATGCCAGGTGTCTGGAGACATCCGCAAAGGAAGTGGAGGGAGAAAAGAGACAGGAAAGACTAAGACATCAGCGGAGGAAGGTGAGGACAATGAGAGCACACAGGACTGAAATCCTGCTGCAGGGAAAGGATGGGACGGCTGGCATGCCCAGCACTTAGTTAGGGAAGGAGGACTGGGAGTTCAAAGCCAGCTCTGATTACACAGTAACAAAACAAACAAACCAGCAAGCAAACAAACCAGCAAGCAAACATCCCCCCAAACAGGAACAACAACAGCAGCAATAAAAGGAGAGAGCAAGAGAAGAACCCAGAGAAAGCATGGGGGACTCAGCAGTGCACTAACTAACTTGGCTATCTGCTTCTTCCCAGACTATCCTGGATTCCTGTTGAATTATGATTTGTAGTTGTGAGTGTGTGCATATCTGGGGGGGGCTGCCCTCACCAGTGTGGGTGCATGGAGAGGCCAGAGGTCAAACTGCATGTCTTCCGCAATCACTCTCCACATTATTTTGTGAGACAGAGTCTCTCACTAAACTCAGAGCTAGTGTTTTGGCCACACTAGCTTGACAGTAGATCCTGGGGATCCCTCTGCCTCTGCCTACCCCAGCCACTAACCATTGGGTTTACTGATGTCAACTGTCACTGCCAACCTTTAAAGTGGCTGCTGGGGACCTGAACTCAGTCTTCACTCTTGCTCAGCAACCGCTTCACCCACTGAGCCATCTCCCAGAATTTCCAATGTAACTACGTAAATATAGATACAAGCATATTTATGAGATGGGTTTCATATTCTACGTATTATTTTGATTAGTTTACCTTAATTGAAACAGTCTTTAAAAAGCTGCAAAGTTAAATGTAAGTCACCAGATTCCATCAGACTAAGAACTATAGGGACAATATAAGAAGGAAAGAGCAGGCTGCTGTGTGGCAGACTGAGCCAGTTTCCGTGCCTCGTTCTTCAAGTCATGCTGATATTTTTCTGCTTCCTTCACAGACTTAACTCCCGGTCCCTTCAGGTTGTACATAGGGGAACTATTGGGATAGGAATTTGGGGAGGAGTGGCTGCCTGACTCCCATCCCAGAATCCTGTGCTTGCTGCCCCTTTGCCACCTTCCTGAAGACCTGACATCTCCCAGGAGCCTGCAGCCTTTCAGCCAGGAGTCCAGGGTGAAACTTACGCTTTATAAACCTGGATGATTTGGGGGAAGCCTCAGTCTCATGCCCCAAGGCTCCCACACCCATTTCTCAAGTCTACTGGTCTGGATTTGTTTTCTTATGGGCCATGCACTACTTTTGCAAAGGGAAAAAATGAATTTCTGTTTAACAGATCAATAAAATGGATGGGGGCTATTCCTTATGCTCACACAAGGTATTTGCTCAGCTCACTGTAAGTTTACAGTCTAGGAAGACTCATAGCCTCTCCCCGGCATCAATCTTGTCCCAGGTCCCTCTGGCTATGAAATGGGGAGTAATCACGACCCAGGAAAGCCAGCAGGATTGTCACAGCTCGATACCTGACTCTTTCTGCTTACAGAATTCTGTGTCATTTGCTCACAAGTTCATCCAGCGGGAGCAGCCAGGCCCCAAATGGTGGTTATTTTATCAGGGAGGAATTAGTTGTGTTCCCTGACACCGGAATGAGTGTATCTGAAGATGCCTGTGAGCTTGCTCCTTGACCTTGTGTCCTTCAGTATAAATAATCCTCATTCTTTTAACCTTTTCTTCATAAGCCTTGTTGTTTCTGAGTCTTTAGTACCCTCACAACTCTTCCCAGAGCCTCTCTCAGGCTCATCTTCCCTCTTTAATTACAGGGCTCAAACGCAATATTCTAGGAAGCGCTCGAGCAGCGTTGGGTAAAATGGAAAGCTTAACTCAAGACTCTTTGGTGTGCCAGCTCATGCGGCCTGCCTGAGGTCATGGTCACACAATGTTGTCTTTGAAAGTGACTGCTTATAGACACCCCGTGACCAGCTTATTTGCTGGGAGCTGGGGATGGTGCAGACCCTGTCAGGATGTCACAGCCTGGCTGCCATGCTGGACGTGGGAGCCTGCCTATGTGCACAGTTAGGGTTGAATTGCTGGGCAGACCTTGACTCCACACTCCTGGGTCCCGTTTTCTAAAAGCATTGGCCTCTTCAGAAACACCTCTTCCCAGAATAGACTGCTCCCAACACTTCTGCCTGTTTGTCTATCCAAAAGGAGAAAGAACCCAGCATCAAGACTCTGAAACTCTGTCTTGTCAATGTGTGCTTCTCTCAGGAATCTGCATTTGAAATTCTTTTACCCCTAAGTGTGAAATGAGGGGCTTTGTTTACTGTGAAAAGAATCTGAAGTGACAGTTAGTGAATATTATCATGAATCCATTTATCCATCCATTTATCCACTCACCCACGCACCCATGCATCTGTCCATTCATTCATCTTATACCCATCCACCCAGCCATCTATTCCTCAATCTATTATCTATCATTTAATCTATATATCATTTCTATGTAGTAATCATTTAGTCTATCATGTATTCATCACTTATCAATCCTTCACTCTATCATCTGTCTGTATATCTTTCTATCTACCTATCATGTTTTAATTCTTCCTCCTCCTTCCCTCTGCATCCATTATCCTGGCTGCTGTTAAGAGTGACCATCCTTATCTTGAGTTAGAATACCTGGTGGACCTAGCCAAGAACCACAGAGAAAAGTTTGTACCTTCTGCTCTCTCTGCCTTTCTTTTGCTTCCTTCGACCCATTCAACAGGGCTCTTTGGAGGACCTGCTATATTCTTTTTTTTTTTTTTTGAGACAGGGTTTCTCTGTTTAACAGTTCTAGGTGTCCTGTAGCTCTTGTAGACCAGGCTGGCCTCAAACTCACAGAGATCTGCCTGCCTCTGCCTCCTGAGTGCTGGGATTAAAAGCGTGCACCACCACCGCCTGGCATGACTTGCTGTATTCTTCTAGGCTTTTGCTTGAGTCCTGGGGTTAAGACAACAGAACTGTAGCCCCTTTACCTTCATGGTTTGGTAAGAGACTGGGACTTATGAGAAGAAAAATGTACCAAAATACTCATATATTGTTCTAAACATTGGTGAGAAGATGGAAGAGTGGCCAGAGCCCCTGGGAGTGAAAAGGCTTCCCAGGGGACAGGAAACTCTTCTGTGACTAACCCACATTTCTCCTTGCCAACCTTCAGTGTCATGTGTACTAAGACATGAGGGAACCAGAACATTTCTCCCCTCTGGATCCATCTTCTGTGCTTTGCTTTCTCATCCCCTCTCCTGAAGAGCCAGTTCATGACTTTGCAGCCCAGGTTTAGACTTCTCTGAGATACATACTGTAGCCCGTAGCCACTCTCAAATAAACGTAAAGTGTGTGGGTGTGCTAGTCAATCTCTGTCACTGGGACAAACCCAAGCAAATCACTTCAGGGAGGATTCATTTTGGTTTGGTCTCAGAGACTCAGCCCACGGTGAGCTGGCTCCATTGTGTTGAGAACAGGACAGAGCATCACAGTGGAAGAACGCTCTTACCATTAGTGATCAGTGGACAGGGAGAGAGAGGAGGGAGTAGGGTTTTACGGAAGGGCTTCCTCCTTCTTTTGCTTTTGTTTGTAGAATGAGTTCATCTACATTATGTTAATGTGCATCCCTACTCCTCTCCTGAGACCTTCCACAGTGAGGACGCATCTCCTCCTGTCTCCTGAGACCATCCCCAGTGAGGACTCATCCCCGCCCCTGTCCTGAGACCATCCCCAGTGAGGACTCATCCCCGCCCCTGTCCTGAGTCCATCCACAGGAGGACGCATCCCCGCCCCTCTGCTGAGACCATCCACAGTGAGAATGCATCCCCGCCCCTTACCGTTGCTGTCATCAGGAGGAATGCCCTCACAGAAGTACCCACAAGTATTCTTTACCGATCTCCTAGGTACCTCTTGGTCCAGTTACACTGACACTCAAGGTGAACCTTGATAGTATGTGCACATCTGTGTACTGGGGGAGGCTACTTATGCAATAAAATCCCAAAAATCTTGGTTATGGGGACATGGAGAAGTGGAAAAGCTCCCCTTGGGAAACCAAGACTGCAAGTTTTATCCAGTCACTGGTACCAAATGCAAACCAAATGCACTTTTGTCTGTTTGTCCTGTGCTTCTGTCTTTTCTTTCTATAGTAATGTATGGTCCTTGAGAGAAAGAACTAAGCTTTGAACATCTGACCTAAGCCCCCTTCTCTTGGCATACACTCAGCACAGTTTGTTAAACAAATGGGCAGCTCTCTTGTTTGAAATAAGCATTCTTCAGAAGTTTGCTGAGTGGATGAGTGAATGTGTGCAGTTGGAGCCTGTGGTCTTTGGTTACATCATAGTTTTTTACTCCTATTGGGCTACAAGAAATGTAGTAGTCACATGTGAGATGTCTTCAGTAAATGGAGCACTATTGTTGATGCCTAAATCAGTCCCATCCCCAGAATAATCTTCATGCTCCGAATGCAGAAACGAACGTGATTGTACCTGGAAACATCTTTCTACAGTACGGTCATTGTTCTCATTCTCAGAGTATGACTTCCGTATAAAGCAAGAGATGATTTTACTTTGATTATTTGTGGATGGTGACAAACTGTGCATTTTGGAATACTACATAATGAAGACAATATCCTTTGTAGTCTTCAAATTGCTTGCCCAGCCCAGTTTGACCTCCTGCATGGTGAACTTGCATTCACAATACATCGTCGAGAAGATGCATGTACCCAGTTCCATCCAGCACCTCCATGTGCTGTCTTTGAGTGCTGTGGATGGACACACACATTCCTTTATTATACACATTCTTTCTTTTTTATATGTATTACAGTCAGGCAATTATATTGATTTCTTAAAAAGGTGTGTATGAGGGTGGTTATTTTAGTCATGTATTTCAATTCAAGATAGTAAAAAAATTACACGATCTTTGTATTAACAGCAGAAGGGGGCTGCGGGCATTGGGGATGCTTCTGGATTGGCTGCTTCGTTGGCTGCTTCGGTAACCTGTCACCTCAAAGAACCACACGAGCTTTCAGTGTCGCCTGAAAAGCTTGTCTCCTCCGCATTTTCCCAGCATCCCTCCCACCCTATGTAGACCCTTGCTCCTTATGTGGGACTCCATTCTTTTGACAGATAAGAACAAAACCCAACTGGTCACGAGGCTGCTGAAATTAGCTGGCTGTGCAGAGGAGGTCATATAAGGCAAGGGATGTTGTCAGGAAACATGGCTGATTATCTCAACTCTCTGGAGAAGCTTTCCATCAAATCCTGGTCTCACCATCAGAGAAGCATGTCTGCACCTCACCCAAGGACCTGCACTTACAAAATGCCACCCTCTCCTTAATCCTGGCTTAAAGCCCGCTACCCTTAGCCAGGACAGCCCTGATTTGGGCCTTGGTTTACTTTTTGTGGATGGTGGCACTTAGGGACACAAAGCCAAGGTCACAAAGTTAATATCCAATAGTCCTATGCTAATGTTTTAGATGCCCTAGAATTAAGTGTACTCATACTTTGGGAGATGACCTTGGGGAGATCTGGGCCAGAGCTTCAAAGGGCTAAAGCCTTCTTGGAAACAGACACCCTTCTCATGACATTAAAGAGATTTCAAGCAGGCCTGCCTCCGCAAGGGGCTTCTTCCAGGCTGGCTGGCTAAAACTGAATTCTGAAGTCAGGTTATTTTATCCAAGTCCCATTCTCTGTAATTGAGGCCAAGACTTTGATTTTATCTAAGCCTCAATCTCCAGACTAGGGAAAATGGGTTGATAACAGCAACTCTTCCTAGAGTGCTCACGGAATGAAATGAGGTGACCTAAGCAAACTCCTTAGCCCAAAAACCAGTCCAGAGGTGTCAGGCAGGCAAACACCTCTGTCACTGTTAGGAACTGGTGTGTCATTTGCACCTTGGAAAACACATTTCTGGGTCCAAGAGCTAAATATCCTCTGCAGCATTGAAAACTGGTCAAGTTCTGATCTTCCCAGCTTCAAATCCTGGGCCCATTCAGGCAAGTACTTAGCCTACTAGGACTTATTCCTACATGTGCAAACCGTAATGTCTCTGCCTCAGAGGGGTATTGTAAGGATCTAGTGAGTTCACATTTGTTCAGGGTTTAGAACAGTGCCCAACACTATTAGAGTGCTGTGACTTGAACTAAGCTAACTCCATAGCTCTAAACATCTGCTCCTCCTGTCTTTTCCTCCAAAGTGCCAGGAATATAGGTATGTGCCACTATGTCCGATATATCCTGGGGATTGAACCCAGGGCTTGGTGCATGCTAAGCGAGCACTCAATCAACTAAGCCATATCCCCAGCTCAAACAAATATCTTCTTGCATTATGTCACACCATGTTAGTGTCTCCTCTTTGCAACTGATGCCCTTAGAGGCGGGGCCCTTTTTAACCTACACTGACTGCCACGTAGTGACTGGCCCCTGAGTTACCCAGTGCTGGCAGGCAGAAAGGGAAGGACAGAAAGAAAGAAGGGAAGATGGATGGAAGGGGACAAGAAGGGGGGTAAGGACTCCTTGAGCAGAAAGTAGTACTCTTAGATTGCTACCAGTCCAGGTGGCTCAAGATACCAAGTGTCTAAGTAGAAGGACTAACAGAAGCAATGAAGGCTCTGCCCTTGGTGGCAGCTGAGGCTGCCAGCAAGCGGAGAGGCTGTCCAGTTACTAACCCAGAGGCTGACGCGTTGTAGGAACAAAGGGGTCTGTGGCCTCGGCCGGCCGTCTGGCACCTTGCAGGATGTGAAGTCAAGTGTGAAGCACACCTGTCCTCCCTGGCCTTTTAACTGGCAGGGATTTAATTGCTATGTGGTGGGAGAGGTGGGCGGTCCTGGCTTTGAAAAGGCCAGGGGATTAATTGTGTGTTAATGGATGGATGTGCAGGGGTTGGGCGAAGCCCAAGGGGGAGAGGATGGGAGCATGGACATATTCTGCCTTCCCAGTCTCTTTATGTTTCCCCCACAGTGCACCTTTTTGGAAACCAGATGGCCTAGACTGAAAGGAAAACAAATTCTTGGGGAAGAGAGACCATAGAGCCTGGTTCTCATGCTGCGTGGCCCCAGGAGGAGCATCTGGATTCTAGAGCTGTTCTTCATTCTTGCTTTTACAGAGTGGCTCTCCACTCTTTAATCAGAGCCTTCAGGTCCTTCCAGAGATGGAGTGTTTCATCTCCTTGTGCCCCTGCCTAGTTCCTTTCTAGTTTTCCCAGGCCCGTGTGCCCCTGGCCTCTGCACTGTGACTGGTGGCTCTGTGCAAATATCCTTCCATCTCATTATGCAGGCTCCAGCTCAAAGGCTAGGTCTGGCAGGTGTCCCTGAGATCTTAGCTTGGACCATTTTCAGTCTCTCAGTGACCTTTACTGGTCTCAGTGAGACTGTCCCCACAGGCATAGACTCCTGTATTGGAACACAGGGTTCCCAGTTGGTGGTACTGTTTGGGGAGGTCTAGGAGGCGTGGCCTTGCTGGAGGAAGTATGCCATTGTGGGCGGGCTTTGAGCATTTAGAGACTTGCATCACTTCCAGTTGGTTCTCTCTCTGCTTCATGCCTGTGGTCGACAGATGAGCTCTGGGTTTTCTATGCTAGCCATTATGCCAACTGATCGCTGCCATGCCTTCCTGCCATGATGGAAGCAGTGAGTCCAAATACACAATTTCTTCTATAACTTGCCTTAGTCATGGTGTTTTTTATCACAGCAGCAGAAAAGTAACTAAGACAGTGTCCAGTGTGTTTTTGCTCCTTTCACATGATATAAAAATACATTTCCGGGAGAATAGTTGTAGTATGAAAATGTGCAATTAATTTTTTTCTAATCAATTTATGGACTACTTGAACATTTTATTTTGTTTATAACTGGACACATTTTGGCAAATCATTGTCTACTCTTTAGGATCCCAGAAAGCAACTCTGTTGATTGTCTTCAAAGATAACTTGGATGAATATTAAATTTCACAATTCCTATAGGTAATAAATATTACTAATTTTGACTTCAAAGTTTTTAAAAATGTTTGCAGGAAAACAATAGTATTCATTACTTGTTTGTATTATTTATTTATTTACTTACTTATTATTTTGTGTGTGTGTGTGTGTGTGTGTGTGTGTGTGTGTGTGTGTCCCACAGAACACAATGGTCAGAGGGCAGTTTGCAGGAGTTGGTTTTCTCTTTCTACCATCTTGGACCAGGAGATGGAACTCAGGTTTTTAGACTTGGTTGCAGGTGCTGAGCCATCTTGCCAGCTGTCTTTGGTTTTTAACTTTGTAAGTTCCTCAGCTCTATAAACACCTGTAAAACTGCTGGTCCTTGGCTCTGGTTCCTAACCCATAAAGGGACACTGGTAGAAATGTTTTTTCACCTGTACAAAGATCCAGCAAAAGTTTTTTGTTTTTTTTTTTAAGTGTGTCTTCTATAAACCCAAATCTCTCTGAACCTCTTGCGAAGGACCAAGTCTATAAAATCACGTTGAGTCTTTGGTTCAATATCCGGCTGCCAGCTGAAGATGGAAATACACAGGACATGGTCACAATCAAACGAAAAGATAATGCAATTGTAAACTTGTCAGCACCAGATAATACATTGTGGAAACACAGAAATCCAAATATAAGGAGACATTTTACACACTTGTAGTAATTCTTATAATACATATTTTATGTACTGGCAGATTAAGAGTACACGAACAGGAAGAGGTACAGGGGATTTGAAAAACAAAATAGCAAAGTTGGGGAAGTAAATAGAGAATGATGCTAAATATTTAAATTAGATAGCCAAACATTTAAATATCATACTGCCAAATGTGAGTTTGCACAAAGCAGGATCCCTAAAGGAGCCATGCTGCGCCGGAGCTTTCTCTGTGACAGAACAGTGCAGGTATTGGGGGCCATGGTGAAGGATCTGTGTGCTTAGTGTGAAGAGGACGCCTGGAAGGAGCCATTACCCTGGAGTCCTGGTGTCTAGAGGGACTTTGTGCAAAATCCATCTGCCAAGGGGCAAGGAATTGGCAAGTGTCGGAGTCCCCAGCACTGGCTTACAAGAGACAAAAAGTGGGAACCCCGAAAGAAACACAGCAAATGCTAACACCTGGAAGCAAAAGCAAATGCCACATTAGAGAAAGCCTCATGAAATAGGTGCAGGAGTGCGTATTTTACCCCAGAGAGGAAGAATTTTAAAACTGCAACTATCCAGACATGGCCACCATGAATTTTACTGCATTCATTCACCAACTGCCTTTTATACTCAAAACTTAATGGTTTGACTTAAGTTGTCAACTCCAAAACACAAGAGTGTTTATTTTAAAAAGAAATTGCATATTGCCACTGTCAATAAGCAACTAGCTGCCCTTGTCCTTCACAGAGGTTAGTGATTAAAAAAATAGAGAAAGCAAAACAAGATCACTCCTTTCTGGTTGTGTATTATGGATCATAGCCAGCACCTTCACCTCTACCCTGCCATAAAACCATAAACTGGTAATGTGTGAGTACTCACTGGCTATTCACATTTACAAAGAGACAGGGAAGCAAAGATAAGAATCTCTAATGGCAGAATCACCTTCAAAACAGCCCATTTGTTTAGCTCAGAGGGACAACTCCTTTGGTCACAAGGGCTTCTGTGTGTGTTAAACAAAGCACAGCCCACAGGGAGGCCGCCAGAGAAGCCTCTGAACTCACAGGCTGTGGAGAGGATTTAATCAGTCTGCTGTAGACCCTTTTCTGGATCACAGTCAGTGATTAGTAAGTGCCTGTGGCTGTTCACGGAGGGAGCACAAACCTCTCTGAGGTGGGGTCTAGAAGAAAGAAGCCAGGCCATCATGGCCCTTAAAGAAGACATTAAAACTCAAGCCTTCCTGTCCCTCTTTCCTTCCAGCCACCATGAGGTGAAGAGGTCTCTACCATCCACTCCTGCCGTGGTACATGCCGTGCCACAGTGACAGGGTCAGGACCACCTGGCCTCGGAGCGAAAACCCCTCAGAGTATGAGCTAATAGAGCACCCTTTGTATTTCATAGTGATTTATTCCAGTACCTGTTCAGTACTGGGAAGCAGGCATCTTTTATATATTATTATGGAAATACTTCTATTACAGACTAATACTTTTGCTATGTCTTTTACATACATGACTTACTAATCCTCATAGCAGCCCAATGGGGTCAGAACTATTTTTGTAGATGACCAAGGCTGAGAGTGTTACATACATTGCCCCGGCTAACAGTTCCAGTCAATAAACTGGAACCAGAACGTGAATTTTAACTTCCCTGGCTATCATGTTCTCAGGAACAGCACTTCTTCCATTCCAATCCATTCTAATATTTGTTTATTTTTCTCCCTTTATCATAAACTTTTCCTTTTTAAGAAACATTTTTATATCTCTAGATTTACTCTGAGAATTTCATGTAAACATATAATGTATTCCACCGTATTATCGCCCCTCTCCTCCCTCACTTTTCCTGGAAGCCTCCTGCCAAGTTCATGTTCATGCACACACACACACACACACACACACACACACACACACACACACACACGCTCCCCACCCGCCAATCCTCCAAATCCAATTAGTGTTGCCTAATACCCATGAGAGTGGGGCTACCCACTGAAGTATGGGCAATCCACAGGGACCACACCCCTAAACCAAACTTATTTTCCCTTTTCTGGCAGTCATCAACTGTTACTAGCTCCTCAGCTAGGGTTAGGGACTTTGGTGCCCCGCCTCATCCCTGTTGGAACACTGGGTTGACCTTGTGCAGACAACCACACGTACCGCGAGTTCTGGGGTGCAGCCATCCTACCGTGCCTGCCTGACAGTTTTGCCTCAGTCCTCCCCATTTTAGAGCTCTCTTCAGCACCAGACATTTGTACACTGTGTGACGGTGTTTTGCTGTGGTTGGTATACTAAAAAAGCTAAACAGCTTAATAGCTAGGCAGGAGGTATAGGTGGGATTTCCAGGGAGAGAGAGGAAGAGGAGGAGGAATCTAGGCACGCAGGAGCTGCCGGGAGACACAGAGAGTAAACAGGGGGCACAAGATGGAAGGGAGGTAACGCTACATGACAGAACGTGGATTAATCGAAATGGGCTAATTGAAGTTGTAAGAGCTAGTTAGAAGCAAGCCTAAGCTATCGGCCAAGCTTTTATAATTAATAAGCAGTCTCCCTGTCATTATTTGTGAGCTGGCTGGGAGAAGGACATGTAATATAGATGTCCCTTTATTTCTAAGCCCTTTCCAGGCACTTGCTCTCCGCACATTCACTGTTGTGAGTCTCTGGCTTAGCTACCATCCATTGCACCAAGATGCCTCTCTGATGAGCATTGAGGGCTGCACTCATTGTGGGCACAGAGATACATATGTAACCTTTAAAAAGAGAGAGATTCTATTTAATGAAGGAGGTTAGCATGACTACCATTATTAAGGACAAAGGAGAGGAGAAAAATACCCAAATCTGATGATCACTAGTTGGTTGGGTAATTATTTTGATTCTGTACTAAGTTCATTGTTAAAGTCACCTATAGGCAAACGTTCTATTACTTTAGCAAAGTGGGTGAGAGGTGGCAAGTCTTAAATTACACCATTGAACCTATAACCTCCTCCCTGGGAGTTACCTGAATGAATCTGGAACTGAGGGATGGACTGTTTTTATCTAACGAACCTCAAGAAACATTTGGCTTATCATGACTTTGTCCCTGGGTCAAATGCTAAGAGCTCGGGGGAAGTGCTCCAGGAGCAGTGTGTAGCCTGCTGCCAAAGAGAGTTCCGTTCTGACCTAACCTCCAGTTGCTTCTTGACGTCTGTTTTTAATGTTGCTGACCCCTGCACCCAAGTACCTCATCTCTTCCTTCACTCGTTACGTTCCTTTAAAAAGTTAACTGATAATTAAGGTATTTTGGATGTATTTTCACAACAATCTACCACAGAGACTTCAGCATAGGACTGGAGAGGTGGTTTATCAGTCAGGAGCAATTGTTGCTCTTGCAGAGGACCCTCGTTCTGTTCACAGCACTGATGCGGCAACTCGTAACTCTCTGCAATTCCAGTTCCAGAGGATCTGAGCCCTTTTCTGGCCTCTGCCTGTACTGAATGTACATAGTCCACTCCATAAAATAAAAATAACTAAAAATTTAAAAACCCTCAATGTACGTGTGAACGTGTTTGCACATGGTAGACTAACTGTCCCCAACCCCCACCCCACACCCTTGCACCAGCTCCCTCCCTCTGAAACAGCCCAGGTTGACCTTGAACTCACTATTTAACCAAGTAGAACTTTGGACTTCTGATCCTACTACTTCCACCTGTGAATATTGTTTCCAAGCATGAGTCGCCCTGCTGGGTTTATGGGGTACTGGGAACCTATCTTAGGGCTCCCTCCATACTAGGCAAGCATCCTACCAGCTGAACTAAGTTTCCAGTCCTTTCTTTCTCATTTTAATACATTTCCTAGTGTTAAGTGATCACTGCAAGGGTTCCCATGCCTGCTGGAAACCTGGGTTTTCCTTTGCCCTTTGTTTTCAGTAAATCTATTTCAGGCTATTTGAAGAGTAGCCTGCTCTATCGATTTCAATTAATTTTTGTTTGTGTGTGTTTTTACAAGTGAATTTAAATTCTTCTGAAAGGATGGAATATAAACGCAGCAACTAATGATTTCACTAACAAAAAGAATGTATCCTGGCTCCCCTTGCCAGCTGCCCTCTGTCATTCTTAGACTGCCTGATCCCTGAGCTCCTATGTACAGGCCTGAAAAACGTATTTTATTGAACCATTTAGTGAGTGCTTTGCTGCCATTCTAAGAGTGAAAAACCTCATCCTATCCTATGTTAGCTTGACTTTCCTGGCAGGTACTTATCTTGAAAGGATCAGGAACAGGACTCAGGGACAAAAGCTCAAAAGGGATTGGGAACACTGAGCTGAGAGCAGAGGCCAGTGATTGCACAGGGACCCTATGTGTGTATACAGAAGAAGAGAGTCACCCAGTTGTCCCAAGACTGGGGTCGAGACAGCTGTGAGGTTAGCCATCCACGAACAATCGGATCACAATTTCCGCATGACCTTTGGCACCAACTATGCCCCTCTCTGCAGGCAGAGGGGTCCCTGCAAAGGCGGAGGCCACACCAGGGCTCTTACTCCACTTGATGAATAGCAACTGAATTCAAGCCTGCTTCCCAGTTGTAGCTGAGGCTGTTATATAGCGGGTTGCTTTCTATGAGCCTCCCGGGACAGACAGCTGGTCTCGGACTGTTAGAAAGATGTCTTCCTCCTCACCTTTCACACACAGGAGTGCATCTTTCTCCAGGTACGGGAGAACTGGACTGACAAGAACAGGAGCCTGCTCCTCAGTGGACTGCCACTGACATCGTCCCAGGAACCAACAAAAACCAGGCTTCCTTAAGTCTGGACTTGGAGTCCCTGGCCAAATCCTATGACTGCACGATGGTAATGGGCAGTTGTCACAGACTGTAGTGTAGGGAGTGTCTTCTGAAGCTCTTCCTTCTGTCTTGCTTTGAACATCTTTCTATGCCATAGCTAGCTGAGAAAGGTTACGGGCAAGCCCATCCAAACTGGGAATGTGATTTCCAGACTTCTCAGACTCAGGACCCTTTATAGTCTAAAGAAAATTTGAGCTTTTGGGTGATGTGCAGGTGTCTTTGAGTATTTGCTCTTTGCGAATATGAAAATGAAAAAGAAATTCAAGATTTGTTTACATTGGAAGAACAGAAGTGAACGTGTTTCCATATCCTTTTAATGAAAAATAGCTATTTTCAAAAACAACAACAATAACAAAATCCGCACTAAGAAGACTTCCCTTGCTTCACGTTTTCTTGCTCATCTCTTTGATGTCTGGTTTGATAAAAGCCAGCTGGATGCTCACATTTGCTTCCACGCCTATCTGCTGTGAAATCACATGCTCTGGAGTCTGGGAAACACTATGTATCTGCAAGAAAGGGAGTCCCCAAAAGGTAAACACTACCCAAGCACTGCTTCAAAATAGTGTTGACTCTGCAGATACCCCGAGAAGGTTCTGGTACCCCCAGCATCCCAGGGCCACATTTTGAGAGCATTGCTCTACTGTGTATTATTCTTCCTCTACAGTGAGTGCCAGGAAATAAGACCTTTGGGAAATCAGATGGACCAGTCCTTCTAGGTACCCTAAAGAATCAATGTAACATCCCAGCAGCATCTAACTCAACTCTTTATACGTCAGGGCTAATTTCTCTTCTTTTAAACCTTGGAACATCTGATTTACACCCTGCAGTGTGCAGCCCCACGACACTAGGTGACTGGTGTCCTCAGTGCCACCTAAGTCCCGGAGAGGACTCTGAGCTGCTCACCTTGAGACATTCTGCTGCGGAAAAGGATTAGGGTCAGGATCGTGACTACGGTTGCACTCAGTTTAGTGGAGTGATTCCCCACCGAACCAAGCAACTTTGGCTACAGGGTTAGGATCCCACGAAATCCAGGTTTCAAGTGAGGGGGTGGCAGTTGTTTGCAGTTGGCATCCTTAGGCAGGTGGATTTGTGGGGCTTCTGGTGTACATGCATGGTTTGTGTGTGAACAGAATTAAGAGCGGTCAGGTGAAGCTGGAATCATCTACTAAGCCGTTCATCAATCCTCCCTCACCATTCTTTCCAGTTTTCTCCTCTGTCCCCCAACCTGGACACTCAGCTAAGGCTTTAAGTTCCCCTCCTTGGGGAAACCTGACTCCTCTTCTTGCCACAAACTCTCTGGATAGCCAGTTGCCCCATGACCTTTGAAGATTCTACATGGCAGCTCCCTGCCCCCACTCCCAACTTCCAAGAGCATCCCCCATCTAACATCCTGTTGATGGCAGGAGTTCCTGGGATTTATAAATGCCAAGAACAAAGGGAAACAGTGAGAAGCAGTCTTTAGCGCCCCTCCCCAGGGGTGTTCAAGAGAGCCTTGGGGCTCTGTGCTGTTGTCAATCTTCCCTTGCCATCTGTGCCTTTTGTTTATAATGCAGTTGATTAAAATCTGTTTTATTTACCCTAGCTGTTTCAAGTTCAATAATAAGGGGAAATTAACTCTAGGACTTCATGGCAGACTCAATGGTCTGGACCCAAGCAGAATGAGTCCTCCCACTGGGCACCACATTCTTGCTTGAAACTAGGAAGGTTGGACTCTGTGCTGCAACCTCTGGGGAACTGAAGCTGATACCAAAGATCACACACCAATAATGTGCCAGCCAGTCACTCTCTAGTGAAACTGAGTGTGAGTCAGGGAAAGGAGTCTTTGCCAAGCCTTGTGGCCAGGCCTGTAATCTTGGCTACTCAGGAGGCTGAGGCAGAAAAAAACCATAAGTTCGAGACCCGTCTGGGTTTTAGAAGGAGTTGAAAGCCAGCTTTTGCAACTTGGTGAGACCTGGTCTCAAAATAAAAAGTTAAAAGAGACTGGGGACATAAGGAGTAGGGTAACTACCAAGTATGAGGTCATACATTTAATCCCTTTCATGTTGCCATGGTACATATGGAGCTGGGAGCATTTCACGTCCTTCAGTGATGAGGACTGATCATAACTAATAGCTGTTGACATTGCTGTCCAGCAGGCTATGTAAGCACAATGTAGCGGGCGCTCTTGTTATTATCGCCTTATGGGGAAACTGAGGCTCAGGCGGGCCTAGCGCTTTGCCCCAATTTATTTCTCAAGTTAGAGCAAGCATTAACTTCCAAGATTAAGATTCCATGATGAATTCTTGGGTGAGTGTGTCCTCCCAGGCTTCCTCCTCTTCGGGACAAGGAAGTTATTGTGAAGAGATTGTCACTGAGGATAAGTCAACTAACTGATCTTCACCAGAATCACCTCGGGCTGCACTGTCATTGTCTTCCTGACCATCCTGTCCCTCCTGTTTTACCAGGACTCTCAGGCTCATAGATTGGAGCTTGGCACCCCCTTCCAAAACTAGACTTGGCCCCCTGTCCTCAATAGGCGTGTTAAAGAAACAGGTAGTCATAAAAAACAAAGAAAGGAGAGAAGGAGACATCAGATGTGACACCCTAGGAAGAGGAACAAATAAACCAGAGTAAACATTAAGCTCAAAGAGGAAGCAAGGAGGATGCACGACAGAGCAGTGCTGGCCAAGGTGTGGTCCTGCCCCTTTCTGACCAGTCATAGTCCTGCTCCAGTCTGTCCTGGGAGGAGGTCTGGTAGGTCGTCAGAACTGTGTGAAGTCCATTTCTGGGAGGCAGACTTCCCCCTGTTGGCCCCAGAACCCCAGCCTTTTCCTTCTTGCATGAGACTCCTGTGTGTGGGGGTTTCCAGTTTCTTGGTATCCATTGTCTCAGCAGTCCGATGACTGAAGGGAGGGGCGCAAGTGTCTGTCCTTAGAATATCTTCTCTCCTGCCAGGGTGGTTAGTGGCTTGCTCTAAGCATCCCTCCCGCCTTCCCACTGCAGATAAGCTGTATCCAGGCTTCCTTTTCACTGTGGACTCTGTAACAGCTGGATTCACAGGAGCACTCAGGAAGCGGCTATGAGGGAATGGCTGTGGTATATTTCTTGTTGACTTCGGGAGGTGTTTTAAAGGGGACATGAGAGCACACACAGTTTCTCATTTCCCTCATTCTGCCCGGGAAAAATGAGACTGCCCATCCTTGCGGGGAGTGCCACTTTAGTCTGAGGCTGTGTTGTCCCCTCCTTACTTCAGGAACAGTGAGTAGGTTGCATTTGATTCTGGAGCTAGGCCACCGGGCTAGACCTAGACTCTGTTCTCAGAGCTACACTCTAGAGAGGTGCTGGAGCAAGCAGGTGGTCACAGTTCCACATGACAAATGCCAGGATGGTTTCTTGGGGACTTTTCTCACCCAGGACCCAACACCTGGCAAGAAGCTACTTAAGGAATAAGAGATTTATCTTGGCTCACGGTTGGAGGGAATATAGGGTCCTGGCAGGGAAGGCTTGGCAGCCTGTGGGAGGTACTTGCTCACTGTTCAATGGGGAAGCAAAGAGAAGACCCAGAGCCGGGCCAGATTATCAGTCCTGACCACCTCTCCTCCACTATGGCCCGCTTCTACCAGTGAACCCCTACCGTCCAGCAGTTCCACACCAGCCCAAACCAGTGTCAGCAGCCCAAGCTCATCCACTCTGTGAGGGCATTTCACATACATGGGCAGGTGCTCTTGGATAGCGCAGAGGCCCATCTGGTTCTCCCATGGCATGGAGACACATGGGATAGAGAAGAGGCAATCTGGGATAGCTTTCTGGAAGTAGTGGCCCAACGAAAGGTGTTATGGAGGCAAATTTTCCGATTATGAATAAGAAAAGAGACCCCTAGACTCATTGAAGCACAGCTCGTCTCCTTGGCAAAAGAACACATATTTTCGTGTTATTTCTACACAGCTTCCTGGTAATTAATAGCATTCTCTTCTGATGTTGGAATGGACGGAGGAATGAGGACGTCCTCATAGCTATGGTTTCACACTATCCCTCAGCGTCTATTAGCTAATGAGAGAAGATGTTGGAAATGTCCCAGCTTCTGAGAGCTGGAGAGAGGAGAAGAGGGGGAAGTCTGCTAAGTTCCCGGGCAACTGTCTCCCTAAGGCCTTGAGGTGTGGTCTCCAGGGCAGGGTGCCCCTGGGACGTAGTGGGGCCTTTAAGAAGTAGGGGATGGCAGGAAGTCTTCATATCTCTGGAGATGTACTTTAGAGGGGATTTGGGGACTCAGACCTGTCCTCTCTTTTGCATCTGGTACACAAGACATAGTTTTGCCATACACAACTGTCATAATTATGCTTCTTTGTTGCCTCCTTTACAAGACAGCAGGGTCTGGACCCTCCAAAACTGGAGCCTCAAATAAGCCCTTTCCCTTAACAAACTGATTATTTTAGCCATTTAAATTTTTTTACTCATATTTATTTATTTGTGTATGTTTATATGTGTGTGTATGATGGATGCGTGTGGATTGAGTGTGCATGCACGGCACATGTGTGGAGTTCAGAAGATAACTTGCAGGAGTTGGTTCTTTCCTCCATCATGTGGGTCTCAGGAATTGAATTCAGGTTGTCAGCCTTTGCCACAAACACCTTTGTCCACTAAACCACCTTGCTGGCCCTATCTCAGTTGTTTTAATAGCAATGGAAAGTTGGCTAGTACAAGACCTAGAGAGGTGGGCAGAATGCGTCTGAGTTATGTCATATGTCACAATGGAGCAAGGAGTTATGGAGACTCCATAAGAGGGTTGGAGTGGATAGGGGACTTGGCTAAGCAGGTGGGAGGTAGGTGAGGGTTGCCCTTGAAGGCGCTGGGCCCTGGGCATGAAGAGATCTCTAGTCCCTGGAAAAGCTCCGAGAGGGGCTGCTGCGCCACAATGTGCTCCAAGGTGCCCGCTCTCCCGTTGAGTAGGGACTGAAATCTAGCTCTCTCTGCTCTCCCTAGGGGGACCGCTTTCTTTCTGTGCATGGGCTAAGCTAGTGGTTTTTAGGACCCAGAGAGACCCACTTCTATAAAAGAATAAGGTGTGGATCGGTAAGGATGGGACAGGACAGGGGAAGACAAGCACCCAGACGTTGGGAGCCAAGCACAGAATTATATTTGACTGCTTTCTCACTACTTAATCTCCGGCGCCTAGAAGAGGGCCTGCCAAAGAAGTCCATTTCAGTTAGTATTTGTTGAAAAGATGGATGCATAAGCTTTCGGGTCAGTATGCAGCTCCTGCTTTGGGAAGGAAGGGCGCCTACAGATGCTGGCATAGCTCTCGGGGCTATGGCTAGGGCACCCAGTGCAAGCTGTCTCTTCTTGCACAAAGATAAGAACAGCGGTGCTCAGGGTGATAAGGCTGGAGCCTCCTACTGATCCCATTCAGGGAGCCAGATACAGAACAAGGCTGGTTACTTAGACCTCTGCCCTGGAAACTTTCACTGCCCAGAGTCAAGATTCATACAGTGCCAGTCAAGATTCATACAGAGCACTGATGCCAAAACTTCCTCTGTATCCAAGATCCTTGGAAATGCCACATCTCCTCTCTGGGCTATCCTTACCCATAGAATACGAAGGATAACAGAATCCAGCTGGCAAGGGTTGGTTGGTTGATTGCACACTTTCATTTGGTTTTGTTTTTTACTGTTGTTTTATATATATGGAGAAAAAAAAAACTCCACAAGATTAAATTTACTGCTTTAGCCATTTTGACCTGTACAATTCAGTCATGTAACCAATGTCCCGGTCGCTGTGAATCACAGAGAACCAAGCTTTTAAAGGTAAAGCTTAAAGACACGTGCAGCTTAAATGTTTTGTCTGACAGCTCGTGAAAATTCTGAACTGTGGGTGATTGAAATCCCTCCTCGGGGTGGGGTTGTTTTTCTTCAACCCCAGCTTAACAGGTAAAAAGGCCAGGTCGCCCATCAGGTCTGTCTGGTGTGTAAAAGCAAAGGAAGATTTCCTCCTGTTGGTGGTTTTGCAGATGCAGGACCATACATTTACCAAATAGAGCATCCGATCCACGCTCCGCTGCGCATGCGCAGAAGGGACAGCCTCGCGGTCCTCTGGAGCTGCTCCAAGTTCTTCACATCAAAGCAAACACTCCTGGCGTTCTTACAGGAAGAAAGCGATCGCAGCGGATTGTAATCACTTTATCTCTGATTTTTCATGCTCTCTAGGTGACATGAGATTTCCCTTCTCGTGTTTTTTTAGAAAGTTTTAACCTGATTACGAACAGAAACACATACACAAAGCAAAATTTTAAGAAAATGTGTTTAACAAATGCGTAAAGTCAAAAAATAAAAGTAATTTGAATCCGACTCCTGTTACACATCGTTCTAGAACTTTCTCTTGAAAACACCAATGCAGAAGAAATACATGATTGTATTTCATATGTAGTTTGACGTACATTCTTTCAGATGTCCCCTTCACTCATGGTCTCATTCTCTTTGAGTTTTTTACCGAAATGTCTGCAACATCATTTCATACCAAATACATGGATCTTTTTGAACTTCAAAATAGTATTGCTGTTTATATTCTAGCTGTCAGATTCCATGCCGAGGCACAGAGGCTGTTTCCAGGGTGTTTTTTTGTTTTGTTTTGTTTCTTTGGCACGCAGCACGTGTGTGTGTGTGTGTGTGTGTGTGTGTGTGTGTGTGTGTGTGTGTGTTTTTTCCTCATTCCTACCACACACAGCAAGGATGAAGGTTGCTAACTCTTGAACTTGATATTCCTTGCAGTTATCTCTGCTCAGAGGCCCTGGTGCCTGTTAACCAGAGTCCTGGGCCTCCACACTCACCTCTTCAAGGAGGCTAGGAATTCTTGCCAACTTCTCCCGCTGGACCTCCCGTGAGAACTAATCAGGTCATATTTGCTGAGCACTTTTTGTTCCCTCAATAACTGGTGATCCACAAATATCAAATGTTTTCAGTTCCAACAGTGTTTGGAGTCCTTTTAGGAGGGAGCAAGGGCCCACTTAAAATGTATGTGTTGGTCTAAATACCGACAGCTTGTGGTTTGTGTTGTAGCGGGTGCAGCAGCAGCAGGCAGACACAGGGAGCTTCCTGGTGACTGAGTGACAGGGGCAAGGGAGCAGAAGGAAAGAGACTGCACCTGGAAATGGCATTGGACACTTAATTTCAGATGGAAACATCACTTTCCCTCTGGGTTCTCCCAGCCCTTTTCTTGCACATCTACCCAACAGACAACTACTGAGTGTTGACAATACTCCAGAAGAAGGAGGAGGAGGAGGATGGGGAGGAGGAGGAGGAGGACAAACAGCCATGGGCACACAGGCTCTGCCTGCAGGAAGCTCATAACTGAGTTCTTAACAGCTATAGTAGCTGTGGCCTCTATGCCGTTTAAGAGATAGAATAGCTAATCAGTCTGTGCTCCATGGAAACCCAAGGCCCTCTAGGTTCTCTGCATCCCTGGTTTCAGCACCCCACTCTGTGACTCAGTTCCCTCAGAGACCAGCCCTATCTATGCGACATGGGTCAGGGCTGAATGCTAGCCCTTTTTGTCTCACACATCCCCCCCTTCTTCTAAGCATCTGTGACTTTAGCTTCACTAAAATATTTTGGGGAGTCAGGCAGTCAGGCAAAGAAATTGTATCATAGAAATGCAAAGAGCTTTTGCAGATAAACACTAATGTGTCAACAGTGAATGTCCGTCCGTCTCTCTGGTGGGAGCAATCTGCTTTGTTAAATTCTGCCCACCTCTCAGGCATCATTATCTTCTCTTTTCACAATGATAAAGCTACCTTTGATAGAGGTGGCATTCTCTCTACATCCATTCACCTTTTGCCAAGTCAGTACATGCCAGCCCATGTTCCCCCTGCCACCATTTCCCCTGGAGAGCTTTCTCTGCCCATGTGTGACAGGACAGGTGTCCCCTGAAAGAAACCCTGGCCCTGCAACCAACGGGAATGGATATATATGCTTGGCTTCTTCATTCTTAAGTGTGACAACTCATAGGTACACATGGGGTCTCAAATTGCACCAGGATGACTCATTCAGCCTAAGCAATGGTGGAAATAACGTGTTTATTGCCTCCTTCCCTTTCTTGCTACACTTTCACAGGTCCTATTGTGTGTCTCCTAGAATCTCCTCCAAATACAGTTCTGAGCTCCAGTGGTGGTTACGGGCCCCCACTTCTGGGCACAACTGGGCTGAGATGCTGAATCATGTGCTCAAGGTCACAAAGCTAGACCACACTCCAGGGAGACTGGCTGTGGAGTCTGGGATCTTTCCCACTGCATCACACGCCTCTTGACTTCAAACTGAGTGTACAGTATGCTTGAATTAAGGGCATTCCTCACCCCAGAGGAGCCTCAAGTCTCTTGATCTCTCTCCTTCAATAAATATGATAATGGCTACCATTGATCCAGGGACTTTCGTTTGCCTGGTCTTGTGCTAAGTATGTTGCTTGCTCAGCCTCATTCAAATCTCACAACAAACCTATGAGAGAGGTACTCCTGTCAATCTCCCCAGCCAGTCTCTGGTATAACTGAGATTCAGAATTCAAGGGAATGGCTCAAGGTCATGTAAGCAGAGCTGAGATCTATACACAAATCTTTTTGAACCCCAACTCATACTCTAATGTACTATATTATATACTATAAAGAAAAATGGGCTATCTGGCATGTTCATGGCTGATTTCTCAGTTTGTTGTCATTGCTACAGTAAAGAACTATTAAACAGTGACACAAGCAATGAACATTAATTACAACACAGTTTTGTATGTTGGAAATCTGTATGTTGGTCTCCCTGGGTTATGCCAAAATGCTGGTATAGCTGTGTTCTTTTCTGGAGGCCCCAAGGGACAGTTTGTTCTGGCCTGTCTATCTACCTACCTATCTAATTACCTACCAATCTATCTACTATCTACCTACCAACTTATCATCTATCAATCTACCTATCTAATTACCTACCAATCTATGTACCTACCTACCTACCAACTTATCATCTATCTATCTATCTATCTATCTATCTATCTATCTATCTACCTACTTAACTACCAATCTATGTACCTATGTACCTACCAACTTATCATCTATCTATCTGTATGTCTGTCTGTCTGTCTATCCACCTACCTATTTCTCATCTGTCTGTCTATCCATCCATCCTTTCTCCTTTTCCAGAAAGGGGAGGTGGCTCACATTCTGTCTTCTATGCCAGCAATGTCCCACCCATCTCTGACTATTCTCTGATATGTCTTCCCAACCATAGCATAAAGAGGTTCTCCAGGTTCATAGACTCATGCAATTCAATTTGGCCCTTCCAGAAAACAGGACCAGCCTCCACCTCCCCCATCCATAGTCAAGAGCAAAAAGAGAATATATGCAGACAAACTTTCTCGATTGTCAGTAGCTTTTTCTATGGTTGTACATAGAGTTCAGGATCCTGATCCAAGAAATGGCCATCCGCAGGAATCTGGATTTTCCTCCACCAACCAAGACAATGCCCCATAGACATGCTCACAGGCCAGCCTATCTAGATAACTAATAACCAAGATTCTTTTCGGAGCAATTCTAGGTTGTGTCAAGACAACAATTCAAACTAACCAGCACGAGTCAGAGAGAGTGGATACCCCTCTTGCAGAGGATTTGTATTCAGTTCCCGGCACCCGTGAAGAGTGACTCACAAATGTCTGCAGTTCCAGCTCCGGTCAGCCCCGCACTTCTGGTCTCTGTGAGCAGCTGCACCCACATATACATACACAAATTTAAAACAAGAAAATTAATCTTAAAAAATACAACTCGAAGACTTGACTTAACCAGTTCTCCACTATTGCATATTTAGAGTTATTTTTTCATTAAAATATTGTTTTAAAATTCTTTAGGAAATAGTTATGGATCATTTTAAGAAAATGCTATCATTTTCTTATGGAAAGTGAGTGTCCTTATGTGAACAGTGAGTGTGATTGGCAGTCAGTCTTGGCTGCAGCTGGGACATCATGCTTGAGGAAGTTGATTGCACCTGCAGACATTGGACAAGCAGGGTAGATACTAAATTTTTTGTTTCTTTTACCTTAAAAAAAAGTATTTTCAGACATTCTATGTCCCTATGTAGACCAGGCTGGCCTCAAAAATCTCAACCCTCTGCTGCTGCTGCTTCTCCTCCTCCTCCTCCTCCTCCTTCTTCTTCAAAATTACATGTAGAGGTCAAAGGACAACTCTGAACTGGGTTCTATTCTGCCATCATGTGGAATCCAGGGTTAGAGCTTGGTCCTCAGGTCTTCATCAAGCACCTTTACCCAAAGAGCCATCTTGCCAGCCCTCAAACCTTTTCTATTTGTTATAATTAGAACATGATTTGTCTTCTTCAAAATGCACATTGAAGTTCAGTGGCTTACCTCGTCTATGTGGCAGTGTCAGAGGTGGGGCTGTTGGGAAGGATTGAGTCATGGAGTGTTACAGGGAGAGCGGGGTCCCTTGTTCTGGCCGCCCAGCTAGCTTACACCCAAAATAATCACACAGAAACTGTATTAATTAAAACACTGCTTGGCCATTAGCTCTAGGGCTAACTCTCACATCTTGATTTAACCCATTTCTATTAATCTGTGTTCACCATGAGGTTGTGGCTTACCGGGAAAGATTTAGCATGTCTGACCTGGCATTTCCATGGCGGCTCTCTCCCTCTGCTTCCTTCCTCCCAGAATTCAGTTCTGTCTTCTCCGTCTACCTAAGTTCTGCCCTATCAGGCCAAGCAGTTTATTGATTAACCAATGAAAGCAACACATAAACAGAAGGACCTCATACACCAAATGGAGGTGTTCATTGTCCTCCTCGGTAGATGAGACCAGTATTTTCCTCCAAAGAGTGAGCCATTTCTCCCCCAGAAATGCGCTAGATCTCTCAGAACTGCATCAGTTATCACAAGAGCAGGTTCTTATGGAGGGAACCTGACACACCCCCAAGGCCTGACATACACAATCCTTCTATGTGAGCCCATTTCCCCTTCATGTGTCTCTACCAAAAGCTCTGGGGCCTTTAGCAGACTTCAACTATATGTGGCCTCCTGACCTTGGGTTGTGAGCCCAAACTAATCTCCTTTCTTTGCAAATTACCCAGATTCTGGTAGTTTGTTGCAACAACACAAACTACACTGAGAAACTGGAACTAAGCTGAAGGGTCATCTCTAGATGATAAGATGGCCTAAGTGTGATGTGTTAAATTGCATGATGAGATAGACTGTAGATGGACAATGTGTGTAACACTGGATAAAATGTGAGATTAAAGCTTGGGCCGCTTGATCATATCAATCTTAAGGACTTCTCAAACAAAAGATACCATAAAAATGTACAAACAGACTCACAAAAGATACCGGCACTGTCTAAAACTCACCAAGGACAAATACCTAAACTCTGGAATGTTCAAGAAACTCCTGCAAACCAAGATTTTGAAAGAAAAAAAAATTAAGACAAAAATCAGCAAAGCTTTGGGGAACCAGAAGAAGAGCAGCGGGCAGTTAACGGAAGGAGAAAACCCCAGAGCCTAAGCAGCAACAATAAAGCTGCTCGAAGCTCGGTCACCGAAGGGCAGAGCAGCACAACTGAGGAGTCATCGCTATTGCAGTGGCAGAAACAGAGGACAGCTCATGGCAAGCGTCGAGATGTCGCAGCAGGAACCCTGGTCCCTGGCTGGTGGGACCTTGCCCTGGTCTGGCCTTCCTGGAAAGTCAGCTGACACGACGACATCAAGTCCAGGTCACAAGTCCCTGTGACATCACAGGCATTTCTCCCCCAGGGCCGTGCAGGGTCAGGGGTGAGGATGTTCATCTCAGCGTGTATGAGCTGACCAGAAACAAACCTCTGTGCGCACTGCAGAAGAAACAGAAAGGCAAACTTCGTGATGTAGAGTTGAAATACATAACAGCTAGAAGAACTCTATGTCTATATTTAGCTACAGTGGTCTGATCTCCAAAATATACAAAAAACTCAAGAAATTGGACACCAAAATATCACATAATCCAATAAAAAAATTGGAGTACAGACCTAAACAGAGAGCTCTCAACAGAGGAATCTAAAATGGCGGAAAGACACTTAAGGAAATGTTCAACATCCTTAGTCATCAGAGAAATGCAAATCAAAACAACTCTGAGATTCCATCTTACACTTGTAAGAATGGCCAAGATCAAAAACACTGATGACAACTTATGCTGGAGAGGTTGTGGGGAAAAGGGAACACTTCTGCATTGCTGGTGGGAGTGTAAGCTGGTACAACCCCTTTGGATGTCAGTGTGGTGATTTCCCAGAAAATTAGTAAACAACCTTCCTCAAGACCCAGTAATACCACTTTTGGGTATATATCCAAAGGATGCTCAATTGTGCCACAAGGACATGTGCTCAACAATGTTCATAGCAGCTTTGTTTGTCGTAGACAGAAACTGGAAACAACCTAAATGCCCCTTGATTGAAGAATGGATGAAAAAAATTGTGGTACATTTACACAATGGAGTACTACACAGCAGAAAAAAATAACGACAGCTTGAATTTTGCAGGAAAATGGATGGAGCTAGAAAACATTATTTTGAGTGAGGTAACCCAGACACAGAAAGACAATTAATTATCACATGTACTCACTTATAGGTGGTTTTTAAACATAAAGCAAAGAAATCCAGCATACAAACCACAATCCCAGAGAATTTAGATAACAATGCAGACACTAAGAGAGACTTACATAGATCTAATATACATGGGAAGTAGAAAGTATAAAAAGACAAGATCTCCTGAGTAAATTGGGAGCATGGGGACCTTGCAGGGAGGATTGAAGGGAGGAGGGGAGAGGCAGGGAGGGGAGCAGAGAAAAATGTAGAGCTCAATAAATATCAATAAAAAAATTTTAAAAGGTACAGTGGCAGGTGAAGCAAGAAGCAAGAAGTAGAGCAAATCATATCCATAATACATAAATTGCATTAAAATGTATACATGTATAAAACAGGAATCTTCCAAGAGCTCATGCATGGGAAAAGATACATGTTAAATGCCAGAACAAGACCTTCAGCAACCAGGAAAGGAACATTAAAGGAAAAGGGGTACAGGAGAGCAGAAGGAGAGGCTTGGGGAACTGGAAAGGCAGAGGGGACCCTTTCTCCATGTGGAGGGGTCTACACACACACATAGCTCTAATTATCTCCATCGACTGAATCCCTGAAGCGAGATGGCTAGGTGACACTTGCGAGCCATGAGAAGACGGGAAAGCAACATATCCCTCCGGACTGAGGAGTCTCTCCAGTAGAAGATTGTCTTCATCTTCTGTTTTTGAGCTTAGAACTCAGGGCTCCCCTGCACCCATCCCAGAGCAGTGACGGCACCCCCCCCCCCAAACCCAGCTGAGGCAAGAGATAAGAAGGCAGCTGCTCTGAGATGTGGTTGCCAATGAACTGGAGGAGGATCAGATCCTGTGTGCGTAGGTTATCTGATGACAGCACATTAGCCTTGCACGGTTAGGATCATGGGATCTTGACAGAGCTAAAGGAGTCTGCAAGCTTGACCCCCCCACCTGTCACAGGAGTCCCCCTTCAACCTTCTGCCGCTGCCTCAGCAAAAGGGAGAGCACATAGGATAGTATATGAAGAACTTGCCCTTCTTCCGGTGCCGTCATCCCTTGCCTTCACCTCCCCCAGTTCCTGCCTGCATGTCCTCTGGCCTCTCTGCAATCTTGCTGTCTTGAGGGTCACACCTCACTGTGCAAAGCAGGCCTGAATCTAAGCTTCACCTTCACCATTTCCTTGCAGGCTGACTGGGGGCGGGGGTGGGGTCCTCTCACAATGGGAGCTGGCCCCTACCTGGACTTTTCTATTCAATACCTCAGGTTAGGAAGCAGTAAACCCTTGCTGAGTCCTGGGGCAGCTGGAAAGCCAATGAGTGGTTTCACATGGCTGGAAAATAGGTCAATCACAAAGAATACATAACAGAAGCTGTCTGGGACCTATGGAACCCAAATATTGACTCGCTGATATTTTCCAGAAACAAAGGTTTGTAGACTACTGCCCCAGACCCTTCCTGAACCACCAGTAGCAGCATTAAACATTTCTCCAGAGCTTCTTCCAAAGGCAGGGTTTCTAAGCCACCCTAGCAGCTTTTGAGTCAGGCTGTGTCCTGCGACCAGACTGACAGTCTGAACATACAGGGAAGTTGGGGGAAGCCTGGCCTAAGATCTCTCGGTTCAGCTGCTGAGTTGCTAAGGCCTGGCTCTGCAGCTAACGTGTGTCTTGGCGTTCTCCCTTTCACATCTGTGCTGAATGACTGTGCTCATCATTTAGTCTCTCTCCAGCCCTGTTTCTTCATCTCTGCAGGGGGCAAGTGTAGGTTCCACAGAAGGGTTTCTGTAGCCTGCCTGCAGTGAGGTCTACAGCCCAGAGAGAGGGCTGTGCGAGGTAGACTTGGAGCCTGCCAGGCCGTTGCTTCTTTCTGCCAACCGCAGAGGAGAATGCTTTGCATATAGATGTACAGGTGAGCCTGGGTGTTTCCTGAGAATCCCAGCTATGCAAATACTGTGAGTCAGCTGGTGGGAAGGACAGGGGCAAGCCGGTGCACACCCCCGCATCAGGCTGTTTTCTTTTCAACTCGAGGAGGGGCCATGATGATTTGCAAGATCCCCACTCGCAGGTCCTTGCTTACCTGAGAAACATTCCGTGCTCGCGTCACATAGAAACAAGTTTAAAATATAAGGAACACCAACCCTACCACGTAAACAAGTAGAGAAAAACCTCTGCCTCCACCTACAAGCCAACACCAGCTGCCTTGGATTCAGCCTTGCCTGGCATTGGCCTTCCTTAGGCCGTAAAGTATTCGTGGGGCTCTTTGATTTGAATTTAGTATCTGCACAGGATTCAAGTTGATGATACTGCCTGGCTGGGGCCAGGGGAGGGCGGGAGAGAGCACTGGAAAAGGGAAGATGTTGAGATGGCCAAGGACTTGGCTGGGAGAAGCTGTATGCCTCCCGGACAGGACCTTCTTTCAGTTTAGATTTGTCGACTCTTATTTTAGGGGGAGACCTAAGACAAAGGGGAGCCTTTGTGAGGGACGGTGTTTATTTTATACCACGGCCTAGGCTTTGCTTCCTGTTTGGATTTTGGAGGGTTGCTTGTCATTATTAATGAAGTCCATCCAAACATTTTCAAGGACACAGACGCTAGAAAAGGCACCTGTCCCCAAGCCCTGTTTACTTTAATAACACATACACAGTTCACGCCAACTTACCTCAGCACGAAGCAATTCTCCTGTTGCTGCCTTGTGAACTTGGACCTCCCAAGTGTGAACTTGATGCTTTTGAACAGGTGACCGTTCTTTTCAGGATGAACACTGGACAAAAATTCCATAGACAGTACATGTTTAAAGGGAGATACTTTTTATATGCCAATCCACTGAGTGCATACAGCATGCCATGGTCAAATCAGAGAAATAAACATTTGCGTCTCTCCACTATTACTTTATTTCTTTATTTTGTGACTTGGGGACGTGCCTGTATCAAGGCATGGGATGTAAAGGTCAGAGGATAACTTGCAGGAAACTATTGTCTACTTTGTGGGTCTGGGGACTCGAACTCAGGTCATCAGGCTTGGTGTCAGGTGTCTTTACTTGCTCAGCCATCTCACTGGCTCCATATCTTTAATTCTTAAGCATTTTTATGCATGGTAAATTTCACGCCCTGCTATAAATCATGGGGTTTTTTTCTTAACCAATGGTTATGCTGCTCTGCTGAAAAACAACCAGATGTGAGTTTTCCACTCAGTGTTTTCTGGCCCCTTACTGGGCTCCTCTCTGCTTTCCCTCCCTACTGTCCTTCCCAGTCTCTAGCAGCCACGGTTACATCTCCTTCTTTAAGGATAACTTACTGGCTTCCAACTGAGCAAGAACGTATGATTTAGTAATCCCATGGCTGGGAATGCAGTCTAAGAAGATGAAATCATTATGCCCAAAAGATCCTTGCCTTCTTGTGTCCATTGCAGTATTATAACAGTTATGCAACCATCCAGGTGCCTTTGGTGAATAAACAGGTTGAGAAGATGGATTTTTACAGGAATATTACTCAGTCAAAATAGGGGAGGGTGGGAAAAATAACAACACGAAAACAATGATCTTAGAGAGCCATCAGTAGGGTGATTCAAGGTCATTGTCATCATGCTGGGATGTTTTGAAATTGCAAAGAAGGTGCTAGTGATGGTTCCACAGAGGCAACAGATTTGATTGGGCCATACCAGAGCGCCACCCCTCCCCCAAGTCTTCTTCCAGCACAGAGATTCTTGGATTTTCTAGCCTCTAATTCTGTGGCCGCATTGCTTACTCCTTGCTGGCACCAGGCAGGTTTCTGGGAGCAGCCCCAGAGACAGCAGCCACGAAGACTGCTTCAGGGAACAGAGTCATTAAGCATTAGCCTCAGGGATAGCAGTCACTGGGGACAGCTCCAGGGACAGAAGTCTTCAGGAGGCAGCACCATGCTTACTTACCAGAACAGCAGCTTGGAAGGAATGCACACATGAGGCCACCTACAAAGGACACATGTCACCAGTTCAGCCTGGTCCTTGTTCAGGAGCATGTGAGAATCCCAAGTTACATAGTAGAAACAACAGGGAACCAATCAGCATTACCCAGTAAGCAAGCACCCATGAGGAATCTATCCCTGGCATGAGTAGTCGATTTGAAAGATTAAGCACAGAGTACCAATTGGAATCGAGGAAAGAGTCTACAGGGCAAGGCTGAAAGACATAGAAGAAGGTTGCAGTTAAGGATCATATCAAGTTAGAAGACTTGGGATTTCTGCAAAGGGAATCAATAAGGCGGGGAGGCTGGTCGAAGCCTTGGCCCTCTAGACTTAGATCTCACCTGCCTGAGGCAGGAGTCCATGCCACTAAACTCACACTCTTCCCTCACCCATCCTGTGTTTGCTGTTACGGTGTCCGAAGCAGGTTTTCTGCTCCAGGGATGTCCCTTGTGTCAAAGTGGTCCTTCCTGCTAGGTGGTAGCACACACTTTTAATTCTAGTGCCCGGGAGGCAATGGCAGGAAGATCTCTGCAAGGTCAATCAAGGTCAGCTTGGTCTACAAGAGCTGGTTTCAGGACCTCTAGCTATCTCCATCATGGTCTTGACCCCTTTGCTCATATTATCACTCTTCCCCTCTTCGACTGGACTTCAGGGGCTCAGTCTACTACTTCACTGTGGACCTTTGCATCTGCTCCCATCAGTTGCTGGATGAAGGTTCTATGATGACAATTAAGGCTGTCATCAAGCTGATTACAGGGGCCAGGCCAGTTCAGGCACCCTCTCCACTATTGCTTAGGGTCTTAGCTAGGGCCATCTTTGTGGATTCCTGGGAATTTCCCTAGTGCTTGGTTTCTTGCTAGCCCCATAATGGCTCCCTCAAGCAAGATATTTCCTTCCTTGCTCTCCTTCTCTGTCCTTCCCCCATCTCGACCATCCAGTTCCCTCATGTTCTCCTCCCCCCTCCCTTCTTCCCTCATCTTCCCCTTCTGCCCTCCCTTCTACCCCACCCCATGCTCTCAATTTTCTCAGGAGATGTTGTCTATTTTTTCTTCCCATGGGGGTCTATGTATGTTTCTCTTAGGGTTATCCTTGTTAACCTAGCTTCTTGGGGTCATGGACCATAGGCTGGTTGTCCTTTGCTTTATGTCTAATATCCATGTTTTTCTTTCTGGGTCGGGGTTACCTCACTCAGGATGTTTTTTCTAGTTCCATCCATTTGCATGCAAATTTCAAGATGTCATTTGTTTTTTACCGTTGAGTAGTACTCCATTGTGTAACTGTACCACATTTTCTTTATCCTTTCTTAGGGTGAAGGCTATCTAGGATGTTTCCAGGTTCTGGCTATTATGAATAATGCTGCTATGAACACAGTTAAGCAAATGTCCTTGGGTCATGAGTGTGCATCTTTTGTGTATATTCCCAAGAGTGGTATTGCTGGGTCTTGAGGTAGGTTGTTTCCTAATTTTCTGAGAAACCGCCATACTGGTTTCTAAAGTGGCTGTACAAGTTTGCACTCCCACCAGCAATGGATGAGTGTTCCCTTTATTCCTCATTCTCTCCAGCATAAGCTATCATCAGTGATTTCGATCTTAGCCATTCTGACAGGTGTAAGATGGAATCTCAGAGTCATTATGATTTGTATTTCTCTGATGGCTAAGGATGTTGAGCAGTTCTTTAAGTGTCTTTTGACCAACTGAGATTCTTTTGTTGAGAATTCTCTGTTTAGATCCATACCCCATTTTCAACTGAATTATTTGATATTTTATATGTCTAATCTCTTGAGTTCTTTATATATTTTGGAGATCAGTCCTCTGTCTGATGTGGGGTTGGTAAAGATCTTTTCCCATTCTGTAGGTGGTGTGGGAAGTCTTTCTGTCTATGTGTTGCTTTTATTGGTTAATGAATAAATCTGTTTTGGCCAGTGGCTTAGCAGAATAGAGCTTGGTGGGAAACTAAACTGAATGCTGGGAGAAAGGAGGCATAGTCAGTGAGAAGCCGTGTTGCTGTAGCTGGGGACAGACTCATGCGCTGGAGCCCACTGAAACTTTGCCTGTAGGCCACAACCTTATTAATGGATATTGGTTAGTTTAGGAAATAAGAGTAAGCCAGAAATACGCTTAAGCTATTGGCCAAATAGTATTGAAAATAATATAGTTTCTGTGTGATTATGTCAAGTCAGGGCAGTTGGGAAACGAACAAGCATGTAGGCTGCCGTTTTGTCTTAAAGAAGCTTCTCAGTTTCAGAAAGTCTCATTTATTTATTGTTGCTCTCAGTGTCTGTGCTACTGGGGTTATACGTAGGAAGTGGTCTCCTGTGCCCATACATTCAAAGCTACCTCCCATTTTCTCTTCTATGAGGTTCAGTGTGGCTGGATTTATATTGAGGTCTTTGATCCATTTGGACTTGAGTTTTGTGCATGGTGATAGATAAGGATCTATTTTCATTCTTCTAGATGTTGATATCTGGTTATGCCAGCACCATTTGTTAAATTTGCTTTTTTTCATTGTATAATTTTAGCTTCTTTGTCAAAAATCAGGCGTTCATAGGTGTGTGGATTAATATCAGGGTCTTTGATTAGACTCCATTGGTCCTCCTGTCAGTTTTTATGCCAATACCAAGCTGTTTTCATTACTGTAGCTCTGTAATAGAGCTTGATGTCAGGGATGGTGATGTCTCTGGAAGTTCCTTTATTATATAGGATTGTTTTGGCTATCATATATATATATATGATTGTTTTTGGTTTTTCATATGAAGTTGATTATTCTTTCAAGGTCTTGAAGAATTGTGTTGAGATTTTAATGGGGATTGCATTGAATCTATAGATTGCTTTTGATAGGATTGCCATTTTTACTATGTTGATCCTACCTATCCAAGAGCATGAAAAATATTTTTATTTTCTGATATCTTCTTCAATTTCCTTCTTCAAAGACTTAAAGTTCTTGTCGTACAGGTTTTTCACTTCTTTGGTTAGTGTTACTCCAAGATATTTTATGTTATTTATATGGCTATTGTGAAGGGTGCTGTTTTTCTGATTTCTTTCTCAGCCTCTTTATCACTTGTATAAAGGAGGGCTACTGATATTTTTGAGTTGATCTTGTATCCTGTCACATTACTGAAGGTGTTTATCAGCTGTAGGAGTTCCCTCATAGAGTTTTTGGGGTCACTTATGTATACTATCATATCATCTGCAAATAGGGAAAGTTTGACTTTTTCCTTTCCAATTTATATCCTCTTGATCTCCTTTTGTTGCCTTATTGTTCTTATTGTCTTATTGCTCTAGCTAGAACTTCATATACTATGTTGAATAGGTATGGAGAGAGTGGACAGCCTTGTCTTGTTCCTGATTTTAGTTGAATCACTTTGAGTTTATATTAAATTTGGTGTTGGATTTCTGTATATAGCTTTTATTATGTTTAGATGTGTTCCTTTTACCCCTGATCTCTTCAAGACCTTTATTATGAAGGGGTGTTGGATTTTGTCAAATGCTTTTTCAATATCTAATGAGATGATCATATGGGTTTTTTTCCTTCAGTTTATTTATATGGTAGATTGCATTGATAGATTTTCATTTGTTGAACCATCCCTGCATCTCTGGGATTAAGCCAACTTGATCATGGTAGATGATTTTATTTGTGATGTGTTCTTGCATTTTATTGAGTAATTATCATCAATGTTCATGAGGGAGATTGGTCTGTAATTCTCTTTCTTAGTTGAGTCTTTGTGTGGTTTGGGTAACAGGGTAACTGTAGCTTTGTAAAAAGAATTTAGCAATGTTCCTTCTGTTTCTATTCTGTGGAGCAATTTGAGGAGTATAGATATTAATTCTCCTTTGAAGTTCTGATAGAATTCTGCACTAACACCATTGGGATCTGGGCTTTTTTTGGTTTGGAAACTTTTGATGACTGCTTCTATTTCCTTAGGGGTTATAGGTCTATTTACATTGTTCACCTCATCTTGATTTAATTTTGTTATGTGGTAGCCATCCAGAAAATTGTCCATTTCTTTTAGATTTTCCAGTTTTTTGGAGTACATGTTTTTGAAGTATGACCTAATGATTCTCTGGATTTTCTCAGTTATATCCCCCTTTTCAATTCTGATTTTGTTAATTTGGATATTCTCTCTCTGCGTTTTGGTTAGTTTGGATAAGGGTTTGTCTGTCTTGTTGATTTTATCAAAGAACCAGCTCTTAGTTTCATTGATTCTTTGCATTTTTTTTGTTTCTATTTTATTGATTTCGGCCCTCAATTTGATTATTTCCTGTCATCTACTCCTCCTGAGTGAGTCTTCTTTTTGTTCTAGAGTTTTCAGGTGTGCTGTTAAATTGCTAGTGTGAGATTTCTCCACTTTCTTTATGTAGGCACATAGTGCTATAAACTTTCCTCTTAGCACTGCTTTCATGGTGTCCCATGGGTACGTTGTGCCTTCATTTTCATTGAATTCTAGAAAGTCTTTAATTTCTTTCTTTATTTTATCCTTGATCCAGGGGTGATTCAATTGAGCACTGTTCAATTTTCATGAGTTTGTAGGCTTTCTGCAATTAGTATTGTTGCTGAATTCTAACTTTAAACCATGGTGATCCAATAACATACAGGGGGTTATGTAGTAATGAAGCTGCTTGTTTGTTCCCAGCTGCTCAGCCCTGAAATAATCACACAGAAACCATATTATTTCCAGTACCATTTGGCCAATAGCTTAATCATATTTCTGGCTAACTCATATCTTAAATTAACCCATCTCCATTAATCTGTGTATCGTCATGAGGTTGTGGTTTACCAGGTAAAGTTCCAGCAGTTATCTCTGGTGAGACTACATGGCTTATCTTTTTCTCCCAGCATTTAGTTTAGTTTTCCCTGCCTAGCTCTGTTCTGCCCTGCTTTGCTATAGGCTCAAAACAGTTTCTTTATTCATTAATTAATAAAAGCAACACATATACAGAAGGACCTCCTACACCATTTCTCCTTTTCTGTTTAAATAAAAAAGGAAGATTTTAACTTTAACATAGTAATATTACATATAACAAGACAGTTATCAAGCAAGAATTACAGTTTATTTATATCTACTTTATCTTTTGTCATAACTAAAGAAAACTATAACTATATATTCTTCAACTCCATCAAAGACTCCAGAAGGATATGATATTACCTAAGTAAACAGGAAGTGCATTGTAAACAACTTCCAAAACTCTAGAATTGACAGAGACATCTCGCTGCTTGGATAGTCACCCAAAGTTCTTCTGTATCATTGGGGCATCCAATCTTCAGGCCACAGACCCATAGTATCCAGAAGACTTTTCCATGAAGCAGGAAAGTTCAAAGACAGTTCCACCTATATTGGCAGTTTGTCAGTCACTTTCTTATGTGTTCTTCAGAGTGTCTGTCAGACTCTTTCATGAAGCTGGAACCCCAAAGGACTGTCGCACCTTCTTTAGGCAACTTTAGCAGTCATTTTTCTGTGGGTCCTGCATGTCCAGTTTATACAGTATAGCATCAAGCAGTCCAGGCAAGAGCAGTTTCTTACCCAAATGGCTAGCAAACTCCATAAGGAGCCTCTTCAATGCTCATCTTCCTATTTAATTAATTGGTCCTGCCAGGAACAGATGTATCTCATTTTCATGAAAAGTCTTAAGCTCTTAAAATATTTTAAATGCCATGTTCTGTTAGTCTTTGAAAGATCTGAATAATATCTTTCTAACTGAAATATCTCTATGTATCTAGAAAACCTAACTAACATGACTACAAGCTTGATTATTATAGATAATTATCTATTAACCTATATTTCTTATTTATACATTATATTTTTAAATGAGCTGGACAAACACAGTACCTTAATCAAGATAAGAAATATATATACACAGTATAACAAAATTGACCTTAAACCTGTATCAATAAACCAAGATCCATACCAATGCAAATCTCTATAGCATAGCCCCTTTTATATGTAAACAAACATTTATAAACAATATTTGGGAATTTGGGCATAGTTCTCTCCAAACTACTTTCTGCTGTTTATTGGGCAAAGTAATTTTTGCGGTGTTCACAGAGACCTTTTGGGGGATCTTGGTCCATCAAACCACATTAGTATGGAAGCAATCCACAGGTTCCTGTCCTCTGTGGAAACAAAAGAAGAACCTCTTTTTCAAAGCAACTCATTTTTAGACACAAACTTTTAAAATATGTATGCTGGTTTAGTTTAGCAGCCCATACAATGAAATGTCTCTCTGTACTTAGCTCCTTCACAGTCAAAAAATTCAAAGAAAACACAATAATATGCATAATCCAGACTCTCAGTGTATATTCCATTTTTTATGTGGCTTATTTTTCTTTATTCCTGTTAATTTTTCTGCAAGTTTACTCTGACTCTTTAAAGAATTTGTTTTCTTTTTCAAAAACCATTTACTTCTTTTTATAACTCTCTATACTCTTTTTCTTCTCTCTCCCAAGCCTATGTACATTTATCCAACACTGTGACACATTCATAGGTCTTTTACATCTGAATTTGTCTTTATTGTGTATCTGTAATCCTTTTCTGACTAGGACTGCTTCTTAAAATGCTAAGCACTTCTTAAAAATCTAAGTGGTAGCATTGCTAGGGCATATATAGCCCTGCCTGCTTGTACACCCAGTCCAACATGGCAGAAGTTTGTTCACTGCTTCTGGGACTGCTGGGTGGGGGTCACACACATCACCTCAATTCTGGTAACTAGTTGGCCCATGCTGCCACCAAGTAACTTGTAGCACACTGCCTACAAACCCCACTTAAATGCTCAGTCTCCTGAAAGAGCCAGAGTTTGCACTGGCAGCATGGCCCAGAAAGCCATCATTTCAAAATCATGTGGCTTTTTTCCTGCTACTGCTGACTCAAGAAAACTTCTCTTAAATGAGCCATGGCATTAAGCTGTACTTTTTTTTATTTGCCTAGAATTCCTTCCCAAACTCTTTCAGGTTTTAAGTGGATTTTAGTTGGCCCTGTTGGGTGCCAATTTGTAGTAATGAGGCTGCTTGTTTGTTCCCAGCTGCTCAGCCTTGAAATAATCACACAAAAACCATATTATTTGCAATACTGTTTGGCCAATAGCTTAAGCATATTTCTGGCTAACTCATATCTTAAATTAACCCATCTCCATTAATCTGTGTATTGCCATGAGGATGTGTCTTACCGGGTAAAGTTCCTGCATCTGTCTCTGGCAGAACTACATGGCTTCTCTCTGACTCTGCCTTCTTTCTCCCAGCATTCAATTTAGTTTTCCCCACCTAGCTCTGTTCTGCCCTGCTCTACTATAGGCTCAAAGCAGTTTCTTTATTCATTAATCAATAAAAGCAACACATATACAGAAGGACCACCCACACGGTTATTCCAATTTTTTGTATCTGTTGAAGTTTGTTTTGTTACCAAGTGTGTGGTCAATTTTAGAGAAAGTTCCATGAGGTGCTGAGAAGAAGGTATAGTCTTTTATGTTTGGGTGAAATGTTCTATAAATGTCTGTTAAGTCCATTTGAGTCATGACATCTGTTAGTTCTCTTATTTCTCTGTTAAGTTTCTGTCTGGGAGACCTGTCCTTTGGTGAAAGTGGGGTGTTGAAGTCTCCTACTATTAGTTTGTGGGGTTTGATGTGTGATTTAAGCTTTAGTAATGTTTCTTTTATATATGCGGGTGCTCTTGTATTTGGGTCATAGATGTTCAGGATTGAGACTTCATCTTGATGGGTTTTTCCTGTGATGAATATGAAATGACCTTCTTTATCCCTTTTCATTGATTTTAGTTTGAAGTCTATTTTGTTAGATATTAGGATAGCTATACCCACTTGTTTCTTAGGTCCATTTGGTTGGAAAATCTTTTCCCAACCCTTTACACTGAGGTAATGACTGTCTTTGAGGTTGAGATGAATTTCTTGCATGCAGCAGAATGATGGATCCTGTTTTCATATCCATTCTGTTAGCCTGTGCTTTTTTGTAGGTAAATTGAGTCCATTGATAATAAGAGATATTAATGACCAGTGATTGCTAGTTCCTGTTACTTTTCAGTGGTAGTGTTTGTGTGTTTATCTTCTTTGTGGTTTGTTAGTGTGAAGTTATCTGTTGCCCGTGTTTTCATGGATGCACCTAACTTCCTTGGGTTGGAGTTTTCCTTCTTGTATTTTCTGTAAGGCTGGATTTCTGGATAGATATTATTTAAACCTTGTTTTATCATGGAATTTCTTGTTTTCTATGACTATGGTGATTGAAAACTTTGCTGGGTATAGTAGTCTGAACTTGCATTCATGGTCTCTTAGTGTCTGCAGCACATCTGTCCAGGATCTTCTTATTTTCATGGTTTCCAATGAGAAGTCAGGTGTAATTCTGGTAGGTCTGCCTTTTTATGTTACTTGGCCTTTTTCCTTTGCAGCTCTTAATATTCTTTCTTTGTTCTGTATGTTTAGTGTTTTGTTTATTACATGGTGAGGAGACTTTTTTTTTCTTTTGGTCCAGTCTATTTGGTGTTCTGTAAGCTTCTTGTAACTTCATAGGTACAAGATGAGCCTTCCCAGCTCATCTCTGGTTACAGTAGCTGTCCTCCGCTCCTGGTGGAAAAAGATCTCTCCAATTTTGCACAAAGCAAAGTCTCACTTCATGCATGTTAGCAGGTGACTTTAGTGACAATAAGGAGACAAAGGAACTTCATGTCACAGAGCTGCAAGCCCCTAACGCTAAATCCTGGACTTTGTGTGTAAACACTCTTCCCACGCCTGCCAGCATGACTGTCAGCTCTGATAGCTCCTCCTGCCATCCGTGTGTCTTTCTGGCCCTCTTCTTGGCTCTCAGTGTCACAAAACGTGTTGCAGGGCAATTCAGCTCTGGTGTTTCCTGTCCCCAAGGAACTCTGGGAGAGTTCCTCAACTCTGGCTTTGCTTAGTGACTCCAAAGCTTCACATACTAACTTGGCCACCCTATGGACCATACTGCATGTATTTACTTACTTATTTATTTAAACAGGATCTCACTATGTTGCCCTGGTTACTCTGAAACTTACTATATAGACCAGGTTGCCCTCAAACCTGGAGATTCACCTGCCTCAGCCTCCCGAGTGATGGGTGTACACCACCATCCCGGGCCATGCTCAGTTTTAAATGAAAGAAAATGTTTGTAGAAGGACGTGTCGGTGTCTGACCTAGAATTTGGAGCTGGATCCACAGGCTTAGAGATCCTATAGGCTAAGCCCGGGGAGAGATGGCTGGCCACGGGCAAACCAGACATCAGGACTTGCAACTAACAGAGAAGGACCTAATGAGCATCCCAGTGTCAGGTAAGGGCAAAGCAGTCATTGTGTCATCAGGAGGATCTTGCCATAAGGGAAAGCTTCTGGCTACCCCCAAAGGGTTAATTTAAATCCTTGGAAGCAGTAGACACCCAAAAGGAAGTTCCCAGGCTTAGGGAACAGCATTACTAAGGGCCCATAGATCTTGCCTCTACCCTTCTGTCAACTTGCTAACATCAGAAAGAAAGAGAGCGAGAGATGCCACATCTTCCTCTGTCTAACATCAGTCCCAAACCAAGGCCTACTGGAGTCCGGCTTACCGGCCTCAGCTCTCAATAGAAAAGAAAGGAGTTTTAGGTGTGGTGTGGGTAACAGCAAAATAGATTTCTAGCTGGGCCCCCACTGTCTACTTATAGCGCTGCAAACAAGAGAGTGCATTGGAAGGCTCCAAAAACTGGGAAAATGGGCTAAAAGGATGGATGGGTTTAATTAATCATTATCGCTCAGGTGGGAGGGATCCAAGACTTGATGCTAGACGGCAAGAAGGGCCCGGGGAGTCCCTGGCATGCTGTCAGGTGTGAAGGGAAGAAATAAGGCCAGTTGTTATGGCTTCGCTGTAACTAATCAAAATGAGAAAGTGCGAGGCTGCTCGGCTCCATCTATGGGCGCTGCAGCCAGAGGCCTCATATAAATGCTAACAAGGCAAGGATGGCGGTCGGGCTGGCCAGCCAGGGCGTGGAGAGCCAGGCTGCAGCCTCCTTGGACGCTGTGGCAGTCCCGCTTTAATTTGCAGACATCTTAAGCGCTTGGTGTCAGCATCTGGGGGACCGAAGGGAAGCAGCTGTCGCCTAATGGATGTAATAGATTAAAGCTGAAGCCCACGTGGCTTTCTCTGTTTTGTTGTCTGGTTTGTGTCCTATTTATTTTGTTTACTCCTCACTCCTGTGGGTTTTGGTGAGAGAAGTTTTACCTCAGAGCGACAAGGGAGATCTCTATTAAATGCAGTGTAGGCTAAATGTCGAGGTCAGTGTTGTAGGGATGGGCTTCAGAACTGGACAGAGCAGGTCCCTGGAGGAACTGTCTTAAGCAAATAGATCTGACTTCTCAGTTTCTTCATCTATAAAATGAGGTTAACAGCAGTGCCTAGGGGTATCTGCATAGGTTCTTTGAGACACGCATACAATGGTTTAGCTCAGAGGTAGGCATGCAGATGGTGCTTAATAAGCTGGATCACCACCACCATCACCATCACCACCACCACCATCATCAATACCGTCAGCTCCTGGCTACGTCTTCCTTTGTTCGTGCTCTGTGGATTCCAACCAGGATGAACTCAACAGGGGATTCAGACGTCGATCTCCTCACCGTCACATGCTTCGCTCTCTTCTCCTCGAAAACAAAGCATCCTTTGAGAAGGGAATTGCCTTCATTTCCCATGGGAAGTCATTTCTACAGCCCACGAGTAAATGCAGTCTAATGACTAGAATGTGACAGTAGCTATCAAGAATGAAATGTTCCATAAACAGTGTTGCCTCCTAAAATGACTCAATCCCAGCACTGTGTTTGGGTTTTTTCTTGTTAAGCCATTTCTTCCCAGCAGTGCACCCCCTCCTTACCTCTAGCACCCAACCTTCCCAGATCATTAGACCCCCCAGATAACACCCCCGAAGTCCTCAATGAATTCTCAGCTGTCCCAAGGCTCAGGATGAAGCCCGAAGTCGAGTGGCCTTGGGGAGAGAGCAGGGGTCTTGATGCAGCAAAAGGCAGTTTGCCAACAGGCAGGGCAACGGGCCATGCCTCATGAATTTTCAAGGAGCCATCATTTCATCTCAGAGCATCTGTATTTTCTCTCAGAGCGTCTGTAACATCCTATAGCAGGTTTTCCTCAGGGTTTCAGCTGCTAAAGGATTCAGGGCCCACCCTCATCTTCTCTGCCATGGCCGGATAGTGTGAAACCAGCGTCAGTGAGGGAGGGCCCAGTTGGAGCAGCGCAAACTACAAGCTCCCTTTCCATCGCTGCCAGAACCCAACTCACCTGCCCATATGCCTAGCCACAAGGTACCCTGTAGCGGTACCCTCCTCTCTTTCTTTTTATTTTAAAGCTTTGTTCTCCAGCACCTCATCAAGGCCTTTAGAGTTTATGTAGGCTTGTGTAGAGGAAGCAAGAATTCCATGCTGAATTCAACATACCTCACAGACGCGTGACAAACTCAGTATTTTTGAAAGCGGCTTAGTTTTCCACTATTCAGACTTTCTGCCCACTCCATACATGAGATCTGCAGCTATCAAGAGAGCCCGACTAAGTACCGCTTGTAAGAGTGAGTCCCAGAGATTGAAATTATTCCGTGGAAGTCACAAGGACAGACGATCCACAACAGAACAGGGCTACAGCCCAGTCTGGGACTCACAGGCTAGAACTTCTCCTTCCCATATCCCTGCACAGTGCCAAAGGCCCCAGGACCTGCTCTAAAAGGAATATTGTCCCTGACTTTGTCCATCTTCCAATCTAGATTCCCCCTCTCCCCCATTCTGTTCAAGACATTTTGTTCCACTCTTGAAGCTCAAAAATATTTTCTGAGTTTTGTGTGTGTGTATACATAGTTTAACACACAGACACACACGCACACAGAGACACACACACACGCAGACACACAGTCTCCTGTAACCCTAGGCTGACCTCAAACTTGCTACAGGGGCCAAGGATGACCTTGAACTTCTGACCCTTGTGTCTCTACTTCTTAAACACTAGGATTACAGGCATGTCCGCCCCCACATTCAGTTTCTGTGGTGCTGATGTCCAAACCCAGAGTCCCTATCCACACTACACACTCTACCATCTGAGCTACGTCTTGCGGAGGGTGTGTGTGTGTGGTTCTCTTTTAAAATGAGTTTTGTCTTTTTTTTTTCCAGCCATTTGCATTTCTGGCTTCTCTTCTGTGCGACTGTCTTGCACATTGGCTTGCTTTCTTGGGATAGTTCCTGCACTGCAGTTAAGTCTCTGCCACTCCCTGCTGCCTCCCAGCCAGCCAGCCTTGCCCCTCACCCCGCTGAACCACTATGGACATTTGAATGTGACCCTGAACTGAGAACGTGTCCAGCAGATCCACAGATACCATTGCCACGTTTCCTGTTCTCCCAACTGTAAACAAAATACTGAATCCGTGGTCAGGATCCCAAGAGCTTCCTAGGAGCCCTGTAAATCCTGGAGGATTTCTATTCTCAGGGGTTCCTTTGCCTCCAGCACTTAAGGTTTTGACCCACAACAAATTAAAAAAGATCTGAATTCCTCCTTAATCTCTCACCCTGGGCAGTTCAAGATTCAAAGTGGAAATGCCATGTGGAGAAGGATGCTCCAGGGTAGAGATTTTCCCAAGCCAACACCTCTCCTAGCAGATATATAAACCTGAGATGCTCACTCTGGTGGAGACCTTCTCCAGCCTCCTTCCACTAAGAGCCTGGGGGAACTCTGTCTCCTCTTCTTCTCTCAATGCCCCCATTCAGATGCCCTAGTAAAGTCAAGTCACTCAGCCTCCTTCCAGATACTGTGGAGAGACTAGAAGAACCAAGGCCTCTGTGCCTCCCATGATCCTTAGAGCAAAGCAAGGACTCTGGATGGAAATGGTTGCCTCTTATACTCCCGAGACCCTTTGCTTCTGCGTTGGGCTTGGGGTCTGACTCTTGCTGGGCTAGCTGGGTTCCTAACTTCGGACATATGTGAAGTCTAAACCATGGCTCAGTCCTAAACATCAGAAGCCCTGGTGCTTTATCCATCTACACGTCTGCCTTTCCCTGGGATTTAAAGTCAGGGACAATATTTTACTCATCTTTAGATTTTTGGTTCCTACTGTAGAAAGGTATAGGGTACCGACAGAGGGGAGGAGAGCCAAGGAACAGGGAGCAGCATGGACTAGGTTTTTAGCCAACAATTGGTGAAGAAAGGGAAGAAGAAAAGAAAGTGACCTGCAAGCTGTCTGTTGTTCCCTGCCCTTAGGCACCGGCTAACCCGTGAAAGCTGGGCCTCCCTCTTCTCTCCAAGTCAGGAGCCCTTTCCTCACCATCCTGTCCTGACCCTGTTTGCTGCCTTGCCCCGAGAGAAGTACTTCTTCTATTTCCTGCAAAGGTGCCAGATGGACTGGGCGAAGGGAAGGGGTTGAGTGGAATTTTGTTGTTGTTGCTGCCAGCGTGACCTCAATTTATTTTCCACCCCAGAAAATTCTCACAAAGCCTGATATCGGGGTTTGCTGCAATGGACTTTGAGGATGAGGCTGAAGACCCCTCCCCGAGGAACAGGAGCTACCCAAAGGAACCTCAAACTCTGAAGGGAGTAGAGCATCGGGCTTAAAGGAGTGACCTTTGGAGGCATGAGAGTGCGCCCTTAAAAGGCTCAGGGCACAGCCCCAGCCCTTCCTGCTGAGGGTCTCCTTCCAAGGAGGAGTGCTTAGCTGTCAGTCTCTCAGTCCCTCGCTCCAGGTCCCCACGCGCAGCCTGTCACCTCCCATTACCCCAGCTCGGGTTGGGAAGAGCATCTGGCGCGTGCGCCTGCAGGCCCAGGGGGTGAATTTAGGTTGGATTTCAAGCCTGAGCTAAGCAACTGTTCTGCTGAGGTCTGAGAACGCGGGTGCTTGCTTAGGCGCTGCTGGGAGCATTGAGCACGCAGCTGCAGGAGGACCAGCGACTGGGGCCAAGCAGGTGGCGCCTGGTCCCTCGCTGCTTCTCATTGCTGAAGGCTGGGATAGCTGCCAAAGGCCCACTGTGGTTCAGTAGTGGGTGGGTACGGCCCTCCAACAGACTAAGGAGGACAGGAGAAAGCGGGTCCTTTGCTGGCCTCCAACTCACCGTGTAGCCACTCAAGTCTGGTTTATCTGGTGCTGGGGATTGAACCCAGACCTTCCTACATGCTAGCAAGCACTCATTAGCTAAGCCCTCAGCCCCAAGCCTTTCTCTCCTCACCAAGCTAGACAGCACTTCTACGGCAAAGTCACACCGGAAAGGGTACCTGCTCTTCACAGTGGCTAAAAGATTGCGGTGTTGGCTTTATCACAGACCAGCTGCTCATTTTGTCTCCCTTGGGCTCTTGTCCTTCTGTAAATGGGGGTGAGGGTGGGAGGGTGTCAGGTAGATATTTGGAGGGATTTTTGCAAAAGAAGCAAGACATTTATTCAAAGCCCGTTAGCCCGGGGCCCACCACAAAAAGCAGGAGTGGTTGTGGCAGGATGACAACTGTGATTGACCTAACCCGGTGACATCCATTTAGAATCTTCTTTTTTTTTTTTTCCCCCTCTAAAGTCTCAGCTACTTCAGGTATGGTCCATAAACCAGAAGCCAGAAACTGAATTTTGAAATTTCCTCCAAGCCGGAAGCAACAAGATCCAGGTGGCCCATCTTCTCACTGCGGCCCGGGAAACACTGGCCTAGAACATTCCGAGGCCTGCTGTTAGCTGCAGCCAACAACCTTTCAGCTTCTTGCAGCAGCTAGGAGCACCTTAGACCATGCGCTCCCGCCCCCAGCTCTGCCTTTGGCGCAGGCGCCGTTTCCCCCCAGGATTGCCTTTGGAACACACAGCGGCATCCTAGCCCTTTATTGCCTTTCTTTTTCTCTGATGCTCTCATGAGAAAGCGCTGAGAACAGAGAGCGGTTCGCAGGGATAGGCGAACGGCAGCCAAGAAAGGAAAGCTGGAAACATGGGCGAACTGCAGAGTGGACTACCAACTCCCAGCAGTCCCCAGGGCCTCCTTCACCCTGCTGGGAGATTTACGGGTGAAGCTCAAAGTGCCTGTGCCCAGAATTCACTAAGGTGACTTCTACCTTGTGTGTGGGTTCAGCCTTGGGCATCCCATATCTGGAAACAGGGACCCAGCAAGCTGAGATTCTGGGAGCCTGCGCCATGGCTGCTGCCCATCATTCCTTCCCTCAGGAGAGTGTTGCCGGCTGTCAGTGTACTGGCAAAGCGATCCCTGCTCTTCAGTGCCTTCTGTCCAGCTGTCACCCTCTAGGTGAAGCCAGGGATGGTACAGTGGTTCTCGGCGACCAACCAAGTCCCCTGTCCAAACCGGGGGTTCTTGACCCAGTTGCTTCAAAGCTGGTGTCTTAGAGTCCCTGGCTTCCTTCCTCAGTGGTGTGGTTGTGTTCAGTGGCATGTTTGCCCCATGAGGCAGCCCCAACTCATGCCTATTGGATAGGAGAGGGCCACTTGCTGGAATATTCCAGCGGTAGCGTTGCCAGAAACAGGATAGAAGCCTCCATTGGAAATGCCCTGAGAGTTCAGTCTCTCTCTGTTCCCAGCGGTGCCCTTGCCACTCCTGGGCACTGCTCCTGGTTGAACATACTTCCTAGCAGGCAGTGGCCAACGACTCTGAGCCAGACTGTTTCCGGGGAATAGAATAGCAAAAGACAAAATTACAACACGTTTGGTAAGATCTGAATTGGCTTGATTTTCCATACTGGAATGGAGCTATACTTAGGTCTCTGAAACGCTGTGTGGAGGGGCTGTTTTTACAGTCAGTAAAAGGGTCAGTTTGGTTACCATTCTTGTAGCATTTGGCTAAGACCGAACACCAGAAAATAATCTGCTAACATCAGGCTACGTTTTTGTAAGGATTAAACTGAAGGAACTTAATTATCATGCTGATGAAAACTGGCCTTTGGGGGGAAATTTGGCTCTTTCCTGATTTCTCTGAAGGGTAGGTAATAACTTGGTTGCTATTTCCAAAACAATGGCCTTCAATAATTTTCAGGATTTAAGACAAAGATTTTTTTTTCTAAGTATTGCTTATGCCTAAGAGCCTCTGGCTATGGCAACAGACTAAATAACTAATTTTCTCAAATTAATATACAGACAACCTCCAATGTCTACAGAGGGAATTGGTTCCAGAAACCCTCAGACACCAATATCTGCAGTTGCCAATGCTCTTGCATAAAATGTTGTCCTATTTACATGTAACCTATACACAGCTTCCTCTGTACTTTGAATCATGTTGAGATTGCCGATAACATCCTCCTACAACACAAACGCTACCAAGTTTGTGGCTGTGTTCTGTGTTTAGAAAAGGAGGAAGAGAAGGGAATTCTGCATGGTCAGCACATGCAGCCAAACCCACCACCCCTGTCAGCAACAGAACTCTCCCAAGTACTTTTGATCTGGGGCTGGCTGGGCCAATGCATGTAGAGACTTTGGATATGGAAGGCTGATTGTATTGTACCATTTTCCTGTATTTTTTAGACCAGGGGAGAAATTCCTGGGTATGTTGGGTTGACTTAAAATTTTCAGAAATTAGAAAATATCTTTAACCTCAGCACTTTGGAGGCAGAGGTAGGCAGATCTCTGTGAGTTCAAGGCCAGCCTCAGCCACATAGTGAGTTCCAGGACAGCCAAGGCTACACAGTGAGGCCCTGTGTTAAAATAAATAAATGAATACAAAATAAAAAAAATGATCCATGGCAAATGTGTGAGTGCAATCTCATTTTGTTCTTTGTGACAAGGTTCTTGTGTGTAACCAGGCTGGCCTGGAACTTAGGATCTTTCTGCCTCAGTTTCCCAGATGCTGGAACTATTATAAAATTTCATTTTGTTGTTGTTGTTGTTGTTTTTCAAGACAGGGTTTCTCCGTAGCTTTGGAGCTTGTCCTGGAACTAACTCTTGTAGACCAGGCTGGCCTCGAACTCATAGAGATCCTTCTGTCTCTGCTTCTTGAGTGCTGGGATTAAAGGTGTGTGCCACCACCATCCTCCTTTTTCTCCTTCTCCTCCTCCTCCTCCTCCTCCTCCTCCTCCTCCTCCTCCTCCTCCTCCTCCTTCTTCTTCTTCTTCTTCTTCTT
>PVIU01005559.1:0-111875 GCA_004026605.1 Ondatra zibethicus | reverse complement strand
CTACCCCACCTCTCAGCTCCTCCTGCCCCCACCCCTCAGCTCTCACTCTGGTTTAGGTCTTCATTACTTCCTCAGGGAAATTCTACATGCCCAGGCCAGGTTCAGTTCCCCATGATGGCTCTGAGGTATTTAGTACGTCTTCTCTGAACACTAGTGATAACTCTTGTTTTCCAGGACTGACTGAATGTTTCTTCCCTGTTCTCATCACTATGATATCCCCAGTGCCCAGCAAAGCGTGCCATATAGGCACACCTGCAGTGAAATTCACTAAATAAAAAGATGCAAGTAAGCATGCACTAAGGAAACAAACTCCACACCGTGTCTGTTCACTTCCCAGAGTAAACTCTTAAAATGGCACGCCAGGGTTGGGGTACGGCCCTGGGGAGAAAGTAATTAGGCTCCAGGGATTATTTTGATTACTTTTCCTCCATTTTCTACTATCTTCAGGTGTCTTGAATGAACTGATGTTCCCAGTAAAAGTCACATCTCTTAAAGATTCTACGCAGCTGATTGACTGATAACTGTGTGAGTAGAGAGCTGGATATTACAGGTCCATAGCCAAATTACCCTGGGCTCTCTGGCTCCCTAATGCCCATCCCTGGGACTATCATGTAAATCCTTTGGAATGTACAAACAGCTTCCACTAACCCAAAGGTTAGGAAAGCCATCAGACTAGCCCCAAGGCCTACAACAGACAAGTTCAAGTTGCTGTAACCACCCATCTGATATTTCTACCAAGGTATCTCAGTGCCTTGATTTATGCCTTCCTTTGTTTTGTGATTATAAAAACCTCATCCAATTGTTACTTCATTGGAACACAATATTCCTGGCAACTCGAAACCTTGTTTCTGGGCCATGGTCACTCATATTTGGGATCTGAGTAAACTATCTCATATACCCTTTGAAGTGAGAGCTGTGTTTTGCATGGACACCCAAGGACTCACCCTTCAATGGCCGTTCTGATCTGTGGGTCTCTCTATTGCCTCATACCATTCCTGCATTATTACTATACTGGAGCCTACTTCACTGGTTGGTGGGTCTGAGGCTCTGGTCTGGGAGCATCACAAGAACTTCCTGGCTGTTTCTTTTCCTTCTCCTCCTCCTGCATAATATGGGAAGGATGCCAGGAGCTGGAGAGGCCCAGTTCTGCCTCAGGTCAGGTCAGACCCCGGTAATTCGGCATTTCCTGAGCTTAGCCTCTTTCACTACACCCCTCCTTCCCCCCGACATGGGTATGTGGTTCTGTGATAACAGCAACACTGTCTTCATAGTCACTCCTTCTGCTCTGGGGTTGGGGATTTGCCCTGTGACATTAAACCTCCCAGAGCACCCTATGGATGCCCTTTGGCTTTTTTTCTCTGTTGATTTGGTTCACCTTCTGGAACCATCCACTTTCAGCATTTCCTGTGCTTTCTCTTACAAGGCTCATCCACTAGAAACACCTTCTCCCAGGGCATGTTTATCTGGGCAGGTCTTTAGTTTTACCTTCTCTCCTGAAGGCTTCATGGCCAGAGCTATGGTCCCCTTCATTTAGGTCTACCCCTGGGTGGTGGCTCTCTTGGAGCCATCTGTCTCTTACTGCCTTCAGGATTCTCTCCTTATCTTCGAGCTCCAGTGTTTTGATGAGGGTTTTCCTGTTTGTGGGTCTCTCTGCACCTACCTTCCTCTGAGTTCCCAGTTCCTGTGTAGGAGGCACTGCTGCTCCATCTCTTTGTAGGTTTCCAGTAATTACGTCTGGATAACTTCTGTGCTTGTCTCTCTCTACTCCTTCTGGGTCTCCCATTGGGCACATGCTATTGTGCTTAATGGCATCCTACATTCCTTTGTGCCTTGGTTTTTTTTTTTTATTCTTTCTTGCCTCAGCTTGTGTGATCTGTGTCTGTAGAATTTTAAGTTTGTTTATTCAAATCTATTTGAATTGGTTTAGTCTTTTTTTCCTTTTGTTTCAATTATTGTACTTTACAAGTCTATAATTTTGGTTTGACCTCTTTTGTTCATTTGACCTCTTTGTTGAGATTCTGTTTGACATGGTGTTACCATCACACCTTCCTATAGGACTTTAATCGCAATTTTCATGAGTTCAGTGAACTTTTTTTCTATTTTATTTTGTGTGTGTGGTGTATGTAAGGTGGGTATTCCTATGAATGTCACGTATACATGCAGGTGCACACATACATGCATGTGAAAGCAGGAGGTGAATGGTAGATGCTGTTCCTCAGTTGCTCTCAACCTTATTTTTGGAGAGAGAGTTTCTCAGTGAACCTAGAGCTCAAGAGTCTTGATTAATCTGGTTGGTTAGGGAGCTCCAGGGACCTACCCATCTCTGCCTATCTGGCACTGGGATTATAGAGTCATGCTTCCTGGCTCCTTTTTATATGGGTGCTTTTCAGTGTTAGATCACAGATCCTCTAACTGCTGTTCTTCCCCCTAAACTGGGCCACCCACTCCTGTAGTCTCTATGCAGGACATTGCAGCTCTCAGAGTTCTTTCTATCCCTCTCTAGTAGCAAGTCTGCCTGCTCCCTACTACCCAGACTCAAGATCACTGCCGTAGTTATTGTTCTATTGCTGTGATGAAACACCATGACTGAGATGGAGAAAGCATTTAACTGGGGGTTTGCTTACAGTTTTAGAGGATTAGACCATGGGAATCATGGTGGGGGAGTATGATGACAGGCAGGCAGGCATGGATAGAGCAATAGCTGAGAGCTCACATCTTATCCCCAATATCCCAATGTGCAGGCATAAAAGCCTGCTTTCAACCTCAGCACCAATGCAAAAGCCGAACTTAGACATAATCCCTCTGCTGGGGAGCCAGAGAGAGGAGGATCCCTGAAGCTTGCTGAACACTGAGCTCCAGGGTTGCTTATAAACCCTCCCTCAAAATGTAAGATGGAGAATAGTCAAGGAAGACACATGAATGCACGGGTGCATATACACGCACATGTGTGTGCAGAAGATTCAGGTTGAGTCCTGGCGGGGGGAGTAGGACAACAGGCACCATCATTCTGTACCTCTTGGCACGGAATCACTACTTCCAGGGGTCTACGTATGCTGAGAATGTCCATCCCAGGGCAGAGCCTCTTCCCCACGGGCTGGGCTGGAAGGAAGTCCCCAGTGTGCTAACTGTATCTCCAGGGCTTAGATTCAGCAATAGGTAACTCTCCCAGGAGAAAGCCCCCAGACTGGGGCCTCCAGTGGAAGAACCCACATGTAGAGCTGCAGTGGAGTCTCTACCCAGCTGAACTGGGACCAGAGCAGGAAGCAGCCTTCTGTCATGTGAATTTTCTTGAACAGAAGTTTCTTTATTCACTATTTATGCTTAGAATCATTCCAGAAGCTTAGCTTGCTTCCACTATCACCAGCTTCACTATGGAGTATGTCATGGAGTCCCCACCCACTCACACACCATCAGGCTAAGTGCTGAATCTATCTATCTATCTATCTATCTATCTATCTATCTATCTATCTATCTATCTATCTATCTATCTATCCATCCATCCATCCATCCATCCATCCATCCATCCATCCATCCATCTATCTATCTATCTATCTATCTATCTATCTATCTATCTATCTATCTATTTATTTTTGAGACAGGGTATCACTATGTATCTCTTCTGGCCTGGAACTCACTATGTAGATAGGGTTGGTCACAGAAATCACAGAGTCACAGAGATCAAACTGCCTCTGCCTCCCTGGTGCTGGGATTAAAGGTGTGTACCACCACACCCTCTTGTCCTCTGATTTGTTAATACTTAATTTTTCAACAAGTCATCCTGCTGATTTTTCTTATTTTGGTAACAACACAAATAGGAGAACACACTTAGTCTGTTCCGTTAAGGTCAAAGTATATGAAACCGACACTATCCATTTTCCTTTATAAGAATAGCTATTTTGTGCAGCCTTACCCACTCTATCCCGAGCGGAACATGCTATATTCTTTAATCTTCAGAACCCAATGAAGTAGCTAGGATAATTATCCCAGCTTTGCAGGCAAGGCAAACCTTTACAAGGGAGGTTAAGTGATTTGTCAAGTGACTGACGGCACACCTGGGATCCAAACTCTAAGCAGGCTCCAGAGCTTACGTTTCCAATCACCACAACACAAAACACCTTAAATCACCAATTTATCAACCAACATTAGACTTTTCTGGAGGGATGAATCATTTGTGAACCCCAATGTGTATTTCTCACCTGCCTCTCCCATTCCTAAGCTATGTTTTGTGCGCATGCGATGTATGTTTATGGCTATGGGTACAAATGCCCATGTGTACATGGAGACTGGTGGAGGACATCAAATGTCCTTCTCTGTCACTTTCCACTCCATTCTCTTGAGGAAGGGCACCTACCTGACTGAACCCAGAGCTAGGCTAGCAGCCAGCAAGCCCACAGTTCTCCTGTCTCTGCCTGCCACAGTGCTGGTGTTAGAGGTATCTGTGCTCATACCTAGCTTTGTATGCACAGGTCTTTGTGTTTGCACAGCAGAGGCCCTTTACCCACTGAGCCATCTCCCCAGCTCTTATTTGTCCCCTTTCTCTTTACAACGCTCTTCCTGCTATTTAGCACAGCTAATTATACGGGCTAGAAATCCCAAACAATGTTAAACAGCAGTGGCACTAGCAGTGGAAGTTCTCACAGGGAGCTCCTTGGTGATGACAGATCAGTCACTGATTTTGACAGAAGGGTTGATAAATCTGCACACACAATCAGTCTACACACACACACACACACACACTCACCAAAGGCTCATTCAAGCTAGTGCAAATTGAACAGTTTATAGCCTAGGCAACTACCATGTTATTCTTACTCTCCATATTGCGATATAGTTAAACAAGATGCCACCACCAGGAGAAGCAAGGAGCAAGGTGAGAGTCCACGGGCTCTGTGCATTGTTTTTGCAATGAGAGAGTTCACAGTCCAAAGTCGCTAATGACACCCAAAGTGGTCTCTTTATCTACCTGACATGGATGTGATATTAGTGCTGTAGGATGTCACTTCTAACTAACTGCTGTTGACTTAAGAAATAATAATTTATGACCCTGAATATTCACCCGAATGATTGGGAAACTGAGCTGTGACACTCAAGGATCCAGCAGGATCCCCCCAAACCAATCTGAAAGAATCAGTAAGCTGGATAAGACAGTATTTCAAAGTCAAAAATGACATTCAGCAACATATGGAACCACGCTGCAGAAATTAGGACAGATAACTTACAAATGCTCACCTCTAAAACAAAAATACCACTAGCAGACACCATAGCCCAGTGGGCACGCTTCAACCTGACATGCGCTGCTGTGTTGCTGTCATTGCTTCCTCCCCTCTCCTCCCTTCTCCTTCTCTTCCTCTCCCTTCCCTCTACTTTCTCCCCCTTTCTTTGCCCTCTTCTTCTTCTCCCTCCTTCCCTTCCTTTTTCTGTAGGCAGGACATCATTATATATCCCAGGCTGGCTTAGAACTCACGGCCTTCCTGCCTTATAAATAACCCAACACACATACATTCTTAGTTAAGAAAACTCAGATTTGATCAAGGAAGACCATCTGAGAAATCTCTGGTAGGAACAGATGGCCCGGATGTCTGAGTTCTACATCCAGAACAGATTCAAGATTGCTGCCTGAGATGATCAAGTTTCACAGGATACTCCAGTCAGGACTTGATCATAACTCTAAATTTTCTTTGGGTCCCCATAAGATTATCAGCACCCCCAACCAGCTGGACGTAGCCTGGAATACTACACCCACATTCCCAAAAACTGGACTATGGATATTTTTCTTTGTTCAAAAAAAAGGGGGGGGGAGTGGTGCAGGAGAATTGTCTGTATTCTGTCAATCATGATTTAAATAAATGCTGATTGGCCATTAGCCAGGATGCATAGGTGGGACAACCAGACAGGAAGTAGAGACGGAGCAAGGAGAATAGGAGAATTCTGGGAAGCAGGAAGCTCTCTCGGCACTCCTGTCCAGACCACCAAAGAAGCAGGATATGACCTGCCCCGCTGAGAAAGGTACTGAGTCATATGGCTAACATAGATAAGGATAATGGTCTATATAAGTTATAAGAGCTAATACGAAGCCTGAGCTAATGGGCCAATCAGTTTATAACCTCTGTGTGATTTTTCTCTGGGACTAAATGGCTGGGGAACTGGACAGGACAGAAACCCCAACAAGCCAGTTACATGTTACAACACACACACACACACACACACACACACACACACACACACACACACACACACACACACAGCTAAGCATTTGTTGATTCTGGGTGAACCTGGGTTGAGAAACCCAGGTCTTGGCATGACTCTGCTATGTACACAGAGAGGACAATGAAGCAATGTTGGAGGCACCAGAACCAGAGAGAGGCAAGGGTGACCTGGATCAGATTGACAGGCTGGATTTGGAGTGGCTGGAGGCACTGGAACCAGAGAGAGGCAAGGCTGACCTGGATCAGATAGACAGGCTGGATTTGGAGTGGCTGCTGGCTCCTGTTCAGAGTCCTTGTGAAAAGTATGCTGGCTGGGGTGGGAGGGGGAGGCTGCTGATTTGGGGTGTCATATCTCTGTCTTCCCAGGCTGCTCGCTCACTGAGCAGAAGAACACAGCTGAATGATTTCAGTCCCTGTCTCAGCTCTGTGGTACCTGTGGTGACAGGTCCTATGAACTCTGGTTTTCTGGCTACAGTAGGGTGGCCTTAGATATACATGACAAAATGTTCCAGGAAAGGGTTTCTACATATGTGTTCTAAGTCTGGAGGGAATGACTCTTAGTTGAACACTGTCAGTATCCTCTCATAGCACAGGGATGGCCGCCTCCTGGCTGCTCTAACTCTAGTTATGCCTTTCTGCAATAGCATCTGGGTAGGATTTCCCTACACCATGTCCCCCAGGCCACCTCTTTATAACGGTTTCTTATCCATACAACAGTGGCATGCGTGGACACAAATTCCTGGAAAGAAAACACACACGGCCCCACCGGAGGTTGATTAGAACTTCAGTGATCGTGGAGAGGCAAGAATATTGCAGGTCCAGGACCCAGTTATAAATTTTTTAGGGGATAAACAGCCCCTCAAGAGCTGTTTATTACCTATCTCTGTATGTGATTGTGCTGTCAACTTGACACAAGCCAAAATCATCTGAGAGGAGGGAGCCTCAGTTAAGAGAATGCCTCTATAAGGTAGAAGGCATTCCTGTAAGGCATTTTCTTAATTAGTGATTGATGGGGGAGGTTTCAGCCTATTGTGGGTGGTGCCACCCCTGGGCTGGTGTGGTCAAAGGCTCTATAGGAAAGCAAGCTGAACAAGTCATGGGGAGCAAGCCAGTATGCGATCCCTCCATCGCCTGTGTATCCGCTGTTACCTCCGGGCTCCTGCCCTGCTTGAATTCCTGTCCTGTCTTCCTTCAGTGATAGAGACTACAGTGTGGACGTGTAAGCCAGATAAACCCTTTTCTCCCCAACTTGCATTTTGGTCATGGTGTTTCATCACAGTAATAGAGACCCTAACTAAGAGAGTGACCTCACATCCATGGGACTTTTGGGCAAAACCTTTGAGAAGGTACAAGCAGACTCTGGCTTTCACCAACCCAAAGGCTAAGGATGTCCCTAGCCAGCATCTGAAGCTGTAGCAGAGATGACCCTGCTCCACTGTAACCCACCTACTTATGGTTTCCACTAGTGTATTTTAAAGTGTCTTATTTATGCTAACTACCTTGCTCTGTTAACATACAATCCTCACAAAACTCTGACCGTGTTGGAACATGTGATCTCGAGTGACCTCCTTTGTGTCCCTCTCAGATCTGGCTACAGAGTCAACTACCTCTACCCCCTTTGAGTTGAGAGTTATGTTTTAGTGTCAGGAGTACAACTCTCCCGTGACGTCCACTTACAGTGCTGAGCACACACCAAGCACCAGGCACACAGTGATGGAGAATCAGGTGACTTCTGTTCCACATGTTTATTCTGCTAATGTAAAATGAGACTAGACAGTCATTGCACAAGAAGATGCTTTTATCTTGTCCTCGGAGCTTGTTGTCTCTTCTTGTGACTAAATTAAGGGTGACCTCTAGGGCTGGGGTTATGGCTCAATTGCTAAAGTGCTTGTTATACAGGTATAAGGATCTGAATTCAATCCAAGAATTCATATATAATAGCATAGCATGGGGCACACGCTTGCAATCCTAGCACTGTGGACATGGCCACAGGAGGCCTCTTGGGGCTCACTGGCCAGCCAGCCTAGCCTATTCGGTGTGTTCAAGGTAAAAGTGAGAGATTGTCTTCAAAAATGCAAGTGAGCCAATGACTAAACAATACACCCAAAACTGACCTCAGACCTCCATATGACCATACACGTGTGTAAGCACACTAACATACACATGTATGTGCCTCCCCCCCCACACACGGTGGACACTGTTATAAGGAGTCTGGGGCTGTACATGGAAGGTCACACATACAGAGAGGGAAGAGGCCATGGCTGGGAGAATGGTTGCATGTGCAGTGCAGGGCTCAAAGCCTAGAGTCTGCCCTAGAGGAGCGTTCCGCTCCTAGCTTTGCTACCAAGGTGGAGGCACAAACCTGCCCAGAGGCTCAGGAAACACCCCCCATCTCTAACTCTCCTGCTGTCCCTCTGGGCATAAACCTGAGGAAGGAATTCTTGGAAACTCTCCCCTTCACAGGTCCCCTATTGCCTTTCCATGATGACACGCTCTCCGCAGCACACTCTTGTTTCACTATTTCTCTCCTGTTGCACACGTACTTGCATTCCTGCATACCTGCTTTCATAATACACACCATGTGTCACAGTGTGGGAAGCTCATGCTCAGTGATAAGTAATGGAATTGTGTCACCTCAAGTATGATTACAGTCTGTCAAGGCTGGGAATGAGCAATCATGCAGACAGTCAGTCTTAATGCTTGAACCCCCTCCCCCTCTCTAATGTGTTTGGTTTTTCTTTCTTTGACACAGATTTCTTTCTTTCTAGTGTCTTTCACCAAGGATCTATTTCCATAACCAGTCTTTCTGGCATTTAGCCAGCAATGCACTAGCCTTATGGGGAAGGATACTCTTCTTCCACCCATGCAGGATCTCTGACTGCATCTGCAAAGTGAACCAAAGCGAACAATGCATTTAATGCTAAGTGTCTTGTATGGAGGTTGGAATACAACTCAGTGGTCAAGCACCTGCCTAGAATCCCCCAGTGAGGGGCTTGGATGTGGCTCAGTGGTAGAGCACCTGTCTAGAATCCCCCAGTAGGGGCTTGGATGTGTCTCAGTGGTAGAGCCCCTGCCTAGAATCCCCAGTGAAGGGCTGGGGTATGGCTCAATGGTAGAGCACCTGCCAAGAATCCCCCAATGAGGGGCTGGGGAGTAGTTCAGTGGTGGACCCCCTGCCTAGAATCCCTTAGTGAGGGGCTGGGGGGCGTGTCTCAATGGTAGAGCCCCTGTCTAGAATCCCCTAGTTAAGGCCTGGGCTGTGGCTCAGTGGTAGAGCACCTGCCTGAATCCCCCAGTGAGGGGCTGGGGTGTGGATCAGTGGTAGAGCCCCTGCCTAGAATCCCCCAGTGAGGGATGGTGGTAGAACATCTGCCTGGTATCATCCCCAGAACACATGGAGAAAACACTTTTACATAGGTTCATGGGAAGAGCAGTAAACTCTAAAGAGTTGTTTTCATAGAGCTTTCTCAACCATTTAGAAAAGGAATGAAAATTTTAAAGAGAAATGCCAGAGCACAAGGAGAGACTTAAGAAACAAGAGGAAGGTTGCAGCACAGGGAAAGCTTAATGGTTGCCGGGGCAGGTGCCACTGCCTCCTCTCAGTGGCAGCCTATTTTAGTACTAAGGCTAGTGGCCTTCTCTGGGATCTCTTTCGGGGAGGTGAGGTCAGGAGAAAGCCTTCTCCTGGGAACCATGGTGTGTTTTCAGCAGCCGAGTACAGACAGAGAACTCATCCCACATTGGTTTTCTCTAGCTGTTTTCAGTTAAAATCCATCCATTTATGGAGCAGGACATTCTCATCTACCTTCCTTTATGTCACAGACTCTGAGAGACACATAGGACACCAAGGATGGCAGATGGGGGAGAGCGGGGAAATAAAGGACGCTAAGACGGACAGATGACTGAATAAGTCAGATAGGCAAAGCAATATTAAATCTGCCCCCCAAATTAGTGTTTCACTTTTGTATTTTAAGCATTTGCTTTGAAATCTATAAAAATATATCATGCACAGATACATACATTTCAAAATCACGCATGAGCTGCAGCCGGGAAAACACCAGCAGCAGGTTCAGTGCTTAAGCGTTTGTCATGCTTAAATGGAACCTGAGCTTGACTCTCGGTATCCTACGCAGGCAGCTCACAGCTGCCCCAAAATTCCAGCTCCAGCAGATCCACCACCCGCTTCCGGATTCCACCAGCACCGGCACTCACATGTGCCCAGACCCCCACACAGACACATGCTCACACACATAATTAAAAAATGAAAAATAAATGTACGAAAAGGAAACCTACAGAGATGCTTAGTTGCTAAGTGTTTGCTTTGCCATCATAACAATACCCCAGCATCTCTATAATCAGACTTATTGGCACACTGTCAGCACTGGGGAGGTGGACTCAGGCTGACCCCCCAGAGCTTTTGGACTAGCTACCCTTGCCAAATTGGCCAATGAGAGAACCTTGTCTCTAAAACAGAAGGAACAGCATGTGAAGAGTGACAAGCTGAAGTGGTCCTCTAGTTTCCACGCCTGTTGTCACCACAAGAATGCTCTGATACACTCCCTCCCCTCCCCCACCCACCTACCCACCCCTACACCCATGCACATGCACGGTATTAACAGCACAGCTAAGAGAGCTGAATGTTGGTACTGACTAAATCTCTCTCTCTGTTGTGTGTGTGTGTGTGTGTGTGTGTGTGTGTGGTGTGTTTGCAGAAGCCAGCCACTACTTTTTCTTTGGCTGGCACAGTACAGGTCAAATGTCCTCCTGATCTGAAAATCCTGACTCCAAAATGCCTAGAAATTTGAAACTTGGGGCTGGAGAGATGGTTCAGCAGTTAAGAGCACTGTCTGCTTCTCCAGAGGACCCAAGTTCAATTCCCAGCCACCATGCAGCAGCTCACAACTGTCTATAACTCTGGTTCCAAAAGATATGACACTCTCACACAGACATATATGCAAGAAAAACAATGCATATAAAAATAAATAAATAAATCTTTAAAAAATGGTGAAATTTGAAACCTTTCAAACACCAAAATGACATTAGAAATGTTTCAGATTTTCAAGCATTTTTAATTTTAACTTTTCAGAGTAGGGATATTCCACCCATAAAATCTATATGGATATTGCAAAACCCAGACCATTCTGAAATCCACAATGTGTGCAGCTCCCAGCATTTCAGATGAGGGTCATCCACCATGGTAAAATCAGAGCAGAGTCTGGGCGGTGCCCATCTCTGTCTTTCAGAGCCTCCGTTGGTGCACCAGTGAGATGTGGAGATGGGCTAAAGGGATTGGAAATGAAAAGACCAGGCTCCTAGCTTGAAAACTTTATGTAATTTACATAAATCTGCATGGTGAGTTCAAAAAGCACAGATCTGCAATATTCAAGTTAATTAGGGCAAACTTATTTAATATGAATCCAATATTCAAGAATAACACAGATAAAATACAGAGCCATTTAAATAAACCAATTGTTTTAATCATTTCTTGATTAGGATAGCTAAAATAAGCTTCACAGACATATGGCAGTGCCAGCAGGGTGCTGGTTCCCACACTGTGACTGTGGGGAGCAGAGTGAAGGCAGGCCGCAGCCCCAGAGCTGGGCTGACAAAGCTGCAGACAATAGCAGCCTTGGGGCTTCACTCCAGGAGGGGAGGCAGCCTAGGGCTTCCTAAAGGGCTGGGTGCACCAGAGCTTCAGGCTGGGACCTCAAACACTCCAGCCATTCAATCCTGGATGAGTGATGGAGAGAACCCTGGACACTCCTTAACTTTTCTCTTAGCACTTAGGCAACTGGAGCTCAGGGCTGCTTGCTGCCTGTCACTTGCAGAAGACCTTGAGCAGAGACAGGAACTGAATCTTTGGAATTGCCCTTACTGAGAGCCATTCATCTGGGAGGACAGTGGGTCAGTATCCTAAATATCTGTCTACATCTCATCTCTAGTGATGGGTCCTAGCGGGGAGGGGAGGGACAGGCAGTCAATCATCTCAGAGCTGTTGGTCTCCTCAGGAGGACACGGGTTAGGAGACTTGTGGGGTCTATGCACCTCCTTTCAGCCCTGGCCCACTTCACTCTGCACGTCTGGGCTCCGGCACTGCATGAGTCATTGAGTCTAGTTAGAGCCTGCCCTTGTCATTCTTGTACTTCTCCAGGGCACCTGGGCTGGGAGGGTTAACCCAGAATAAGCCATGGTAACCCATGAGTACTGATTCCTTCCTATGATGAGGGACACTGGTGTATCTTTATAATATGCAATATGAAAGTGTTCATAGCCGTCTCTCCTATCTCTTATCATGAAGAGGGGACACAGCCCATCCATCCACCGAGTATGAGTAGGTGTTAGGGTGAAAGCCAAGCTCTCTCAGAACAGGCATATCCAACACAAAGTAGATTCCCGAGCCCCTTCCTGCACAAAGTGACCCTTCTTTATGTCCACACCTGATTGCACCGTCAAAGACGCCTTGAAGAGGGGGCTGGAAAAGGTGGAGCCAAGCCTTCTAAGAATGAACACACCAGGCAATCAATAAGAACTCCAGAAAAACCCACATATCCAAAACTCTAGAAATTAATAAAAAATCTACAACAATCCGAGCACTCACTGTTTATCCAAGACAAACATGAATTCTACTGAGAAACAGCAGATCATGGTCAGTTTGAATCACCCACACCACAGCTCCCTTCATGGTACAACATGACCTATAAAAACCAACATTCTGGCAACCACAGAAGCTGTGAAACCCAACAGTCCCAAAGCCGCTGGTGGGGCCAGGAAGGAATTGCTACTTTCTGACCTGTCAAGAGGCTCCCCGGGAAAGCTGCGCTCTTAGGGCTTGCCTTTATTTGACCCAAATCAGAGCTTACTTAGTACAAAAAACCCAGCCTTAGGGAGTTAGTTACAAACAATCAGTGACAATTGTTCAACACTATAGCTGCCTGCAGAGTCACACCAGTCAGGGCTAACACATGTCTGCCCACGAAGTCTGAAAAAGGAGGCTGAAGAATGGTATGTGTAGAGGAGACAGTCTGTAAAACCTCTGACATACCTGGGGTATTAGGACAACATGCACATGTGCAGGGCTGTGAACATACATAGAAAAGACCTAAAACAGTCCTGACATTGCCCCTCTGGTTGACCTGTGTCTCTGCACAAGCAAGAGGAGAGGGTTAGGGCTGGGGAGGTGGCTCAGTTACTAATGTGTTTGCTGTGTAACTGTGAGGATCTGAATTCAATTCCCAACACACATAAAATGGCAGGGCACCATGGCACCTCCACAAACCCAGCGTTGGGAGACAGACATGATAGGACGGTCCCTGAGGCTCACCCCTCAGCAGTCTAGCTGAACTGGTGAGCCACAAGTTCAGTGGGAGATTCTGTCTCAGAAATATAGAGGAAGACAGCTGTTTTAACCCGCTGGCCTACACATGCACACATGTGCACATGTGCATGTGCACACACATGTCTTCTAAAACACACACAGAAGTGGAGGGTTGGAAAGTGCCTGTCAGTTTTCAAAACACACTTTGGCACACAAGAACCCATGCCCAAAACTTTTGAGGAGTTTTTGGACATCTCTGTCCAGGCCTTAGGAGACTACCAACTTAACTAATCAGGAACTTTGCACACTGAAGTAAGGCAGAAAAGGCTAGCAAGATGGCTTGGTAGGTAAAGGTGCTTGCTACCAAGGCTGATGACCCAAGTTCCATCTCCTGGACCTACATGGTAGAATAGCATAGTCTCCCATAGGTTGACTTTTGTCCATGGTCCATACACATCCACACATGTATACACACATATAATAATTACACAGATAATTAATTCAGGAAGTTGCTTAGCAAACAGAAGCATCATAAACAATATGTCCTCAGGAGCATAGGGTATCTGACTTCCAAATCTGCCACAACCCATTATTAAATGTTTGATGTGGGATTCTCCTCTGTATGCTGTGAATACCATTGGTTAATAAAGAAACTGTCTTGAGCCCGTGATAGGGTAGAATAGAGCTATGCAGGGAAAACTAAACTAAATGCTGGGAAAAGGAAGGTAGAGTCAGAGAGAAGTCATGAGCCGCCGCTGGAGACAAATGTGCTGAAATTTTGCTGGTAGGCCACAACCTCGTGGTGATGCACAGATTAATGGAGATGGGTTAAATTAAGACACGAGAGTTAGCCAATAAGAAGCTAGAGCTAATGGGCCAAGCAGTAATTTAAATAATATAGTTTCTGTGTGATTATTTTGGGGCTGAGCAGCTGGGAACAAAGAAGTGGCCTCCTACAACAAATTGGCACCAATGTGGCTAACTAAATCCACTTAAAACCTGAAAGGGTTTGGAAAGAAATTCTAGACACTAAAAGACAAAGTTTAGCCACATTTTTTTTTTTCTGGATGGGCTTTGCTTGCTGGCAGCATGCTGCAGCTCCTTTAAGAGAGGTTTTCCTAATTCAGTGGTAGTAGAAAAAAACCCGTGGTTTTGAAATGCCGGCTTTCTGGGTCATGCTGCCAGCGTGAACTCTGACTCTTTCTGGAGGTGTGACTATGAAGCATTTAAATAGGCTTTATGAACAGAGTGCTACAACTTGTTTAATGACAACAGACTGGCTGTGTGCCAAAAAATGGGGTTATGAACTTCTCTCTCAGAGGTAGCAAACAGATCTGCCATGCTGGACTGAGCAGAGCAAGCAGGCAGTGCCATATTTCCCCTAGCAATGGTGCAGCTTAAGTTTTTAAGAAGCGCTTAGCATTTTAAGAAGCTGTCCTGGTCAGAAAAGGATGACAGATATACAATAAATACAAATTCAGACATAAAAGACATCTCAATTGGTAACAGTGTGTTTGAATAATATACATAGGTTTGGGAGAAAGAAGATAAAGAGTATAGAGAGTCATAAAAGGAAGTAAAGAGACAGAATACAGACAGTCATAGATTAAAGGAGTAAAGATAATAAACATTAAAAAATAATAGATTTAAAACAAAATAAGCCATGTAAAGATGGAGAATACACAGAAAGTCTGGATTATGTATACTATTGTGTTTTCTTTGAATTTTTTTCACTGCAGAGACATTTGATACTGGGGACTGCTAAGCTAAGCCAACATATATATTTTAAAGGTATCTTGAATTCAAAATATAGGTCTAAGGATATGTTGCTTTGAAAAAAAGGTTCTTCTTTTGTTTCCTCCAAGGATGAGAACCTATGGATTTATTCCAGGCTAATGTAGTTTGATGCACCAAGATACCCTGAAAGGTCACTGTGAACACCCCCAAAAATTACTTCACCCAACAAAAAGCAGGAAGCAGTTTGGAAAGAACTACACCCATATTCCCAAATATTGTTTATAAATGTTTGTTTACATTTAAAGGGGGATATGCTATAGAGATTTGCACTGGTATGGATCTTGCTTTATTGGTACAAATTTAAGGTCAATTTCATTATATGTATATTTCTGCTCTTGATTAAGGTATTGTGTTTGTGCAGCTCATTTAAAAATGTAATGCATAATTAAGAAAGGTTAATAGATAATCATCTATAACAGTCAAGCTTGTAGTCATATTAGATTTTCTAGAGATACAGAGATGTATTTCAGATGGATAGGTATTCTTCAAACCTTTCAAAGACTACAGAATGTGGCATTTAAAATGTTTTAAGAATTTAGGACTTTGCATGACAATGAGACACATCTGCTCCTGGCAGCACCAATTACTTCAAGAAGAAAATGGGCATAAAAGAGGCTCATTATGGAGTTGGTTAGCCGTTTGGGCAAGAAACTGCTCTTGCCTGGACTGCTTGATGAACTGGACATGTAGGATCCACAGAGAAATGACTGCTGAACTTGCCTAAAGGTGAGACAGTCCTTTGGGGTTCCTGCTTCATGAAAGAATAGAAAGAGTCTGCTAGACATTCTTCAGAACACAAAAGAAAGTGACTGACAAACTGCCAGTATAGGCAGAACTGTCTTCATTGAAAAGTCTGCCAAATACTATGGGCCTGTAGGCTGAAGATGGATCCCTCAACGGTACAAAAGAACTTTGGGTGACTGACCAGTCAGTGAGATCTCTCTGTCAATTATAGAGTTTTGGAAGTTGCTGACAATGCATTTTCTGTTTACTTAGGTAATATTATATACTTCTGGAGTCTTTGATGGAGTTGAAGAATTTATAGTTATAGTTTTCCTTAGTTATGATAAAAGATAATATAGATATAAATATTGTAACTGTAATTCTTGCTTGATAACTGTTTTAAGTAATTTTACTATGTTAAAGTTAAAACCTTCCTTTTTATTTAAACAGAAAAGGGGAGATGATGTGGGATTCCCCTTTGTATACTGTGAACACCATTGGTGAATAAAGAAACTGCCTTGGCCTGTTGATAGGGCAGAACTTAGGTAGGCAGGGAAAACTAAACTGAATGCTGGGAGAAAGGAGGCAGAGTCAGAGAGAAGTCATGGAACTGCTGCCAGAGACAGACGTGCTGAAACTTTGCTGGTAGGCCATGACCTCGTGGTGATGCACAGATTAATGGAGATGGGTTAAATTAAGATGTAAGAGTTAGCAAATAAGAAGCTAGAGTTAATGGGCCAAGCAGTGATTTAATTAATACAGTTTCTGTTTGATTATTTTGGGTCTGAGCTGCCAAGCGGCTAGAACAAACAAGCGGCCCCCTTACAACAAATGTTCAGTTTTCAGCAAGTCTAAATGAGATATGCAAAAACATGGATAGTGTGCCCTGGACTGGGATGAACAGCAGTTAATAGACACCATCTCTAGTGGAGCTATTGGACTTCCCTGACAAAACCTTTAAATTAGCAATCACAGGTATATTTTCAAACTCAAAAGAATCAATTTCTGAATACCTCTAGGCAAGCATGAAAACCATGTTTCCTTCCCCAGTACCAAATGCTAATTGAAGAAGCCAAGCAAGGCTGATAGACGCAGCTGTTGGAACACACAGGGCTGAAGACAAAGACTTAAAGTGGGCAGTCCCTGAGACACTGCAGCAACTGCAACACACTTCTGTCTCCAGAGCAGAGAGCTCTGGAGAGAAGGTGGGTGGCTGTGATCAATGTCTACAGAGCAGGCCTGCACATGTGTGCCGATCAATCTATTATTTGTGCTTTCTACAAATCAGTCATGCAGAGGCGCCCCAAAGACAGTCTCAGTGAAACAGTATAGGGCAGCCAGCTACATGGCCTTGGGAGTCTTCCTGACATAGTTCTCACACCATCCTAGAGAAAGACCCTCAGGCTGGAGAAATAGTTCAACAGTTAAGAGCACTAGCTGTTTTTCCAGGGGATCTGGGTTCAATTCCCAACACCTACATGACAGTTCAGAGCTGTCTGTAACTCCAAGATCTGACACTCTCACACAGACATATATGCAGGCAAAACACCAATGCACATAAAATAAAAATAAACAAATTATTAGAAAAAAGAAAAACTTTCAGACAAAGCAACATACTTTATATTTGGTTCAAGTGACCTGCATTGAGACACAGTGGTTAAGTTCAAACATACTTTAAAGACGTTACAGATCACAGGGGGAATGCATCAAACACCTCTACAGTTCCTAGTGAACTGCTTAATGTCTTTTTAATCCCCATGAAGTAACTTGCTTAGACAAGTGACAGACCAAAGCACAGGCTTGAGATTCCCAGGATCTGTTGATAGAAACGGGGTTATTTCCCCAGACTCCAGTGTAACTTCCGATCAGAGAAAGTATTTTTCTACCTTAGGAAGGAAGACCATCTAGAGAAGAGAGAAACAGCAAGTTGACGACCATTGACACTCCTTGGGCTGAGGAGATGGTTCAGTGGGTGAAGCCCTTGCAGCACAGTCGTGAGGATCATCAGCGTTCAATAGCTACCACCTACACAAATGCTGGCTGGGCTCCGTGGCCCATAATTAATCCCAGGGATCTAGGCTAGCTTGCCAGACAGGAGAATTTTCTTCTCACCTCAGTGCTTAGGTGTATGTCAAAGGAACTCTTTCCACACCCTTCCTGGGCTGCTTTTGGTCAGAGCGTTTCACCACAGCACCAGGAAAGAAACAAGAACACACATACAAGCATATGCACACACATGCACACATGCGTGCACACACATGTGTTTTTAAAGACACTCTGTCCATCCCAACATTGCACTGTAACTGAAAGCTCAAGACTTCCTCTCCATGCTCTGCTGCAGCTGGGGGTCCTGAACTGGAGGGTTTGCATCCCCTCGAGCATTGACTCACACCTCCTCACGGAGTGTGCTCCTGGACATTTTAGGGCTTCAATTAAACCGATGAGAAGACACGCATGAGGATTAATTAGTACATGCCTCTTGGGCTCTTTGAGTGAGTCCCAAGGAGAAAACAAAGAAATGTGTTGTTATCAAGGAAACAAAAGTGTAATTATTACCACTGATCACAGGGGAATGTGTGAATAGAAATGAGGTTCTGTGAGTACTGCTGGCGACTCTATGAACAGAAGCTGTATGAAGTGGTAAGGGACCGTGTGGTCTGAGGGTCCTCCCTGCACCTGTCCTTGGAGTTTTGGCATGCTTCACCTCACGTGGCTCAGTGTAGGAAACAGGCACACATTTGTTATTTACACGTGTGGCAAACACCTCTGCACGCCTGTGTTCAGGGCAGCTTGAAAGCCAGTGGTTTCCCCACACTCCACTGATAAAAATGCGCAAGGAGCTGGAGCCGACTGGTTCACTTGTGTCACCACTAACCCTCAGAACAAGGAAAGCCAGCTGGAGGCCTGAGCGTCGCTGCAGATAGATAGTCCTCCCTTCACTGTTCCATGTCAAACATGAAGTTAGCAGGTGATGTCTCCCTCCTCTCCCTACGCCTGCGTGCTTCTTTAGTTCTGTTTATGTGACCATGCTGTGTTGGGATGCTGTCTGCCTTCCTAGGGTTCTTATCATCGTCACAGGAGTGAGCTGGCAGAACCACTAGAGACAGGGACCCCGAACCCTTAAAGTATCACATCTGGATGCCTGCTGTGGCAGATCTCAACCACAGGACTGAAACAGAGGTGATCAGCTCTGAAGGGACACCAGGAACATGAAAGAACAGGGTGATGGTTGAACTTCTGATATTCAGAGACTGTTAATCCCCTTGCCAAGTTTTAGCAGCTATGGCAAAGCAAAGGCATCAATGGCCCTGATGGGTCTCTAGGTAGCCACAAGCTTCCTCCTACATGGGCACTGGGCTTGGTCACATGACTTTGTTCTGCCACAACCTTAACTTTTTTGTTGTTGTTTGTTTGTTTGTGTTTTGAGACAGGGTTTCTCTGTAGCTTTGAAGCCTGTCCTGGAACTAGCTTTTGCAGACCAGGATGGTCTGGAACTCACAGAGATCTACCTGCCTCTGCCTCCCAAGTGCTGGGATTAAAGGTGTGCACCACCACTGCCTGGCTCACAACCTTGACTTTACAAAACACTACTACATCTGGGCTTTCTCTCTTGGACACAGTGATGGGAAAAATATTGACCAGGGCCTTGTAGAATGACAGAGGAGACAGGTAAGAGAAATCTGGGATGGCCGGCTGATATCTCTGAGCAGCATCTCTGGTCACCCTCCCATCTTTGGCCAATCAATATGCCACCAATCAATAGACTTGTGACAAAAACCAAAGCTAATCTTTGAGGTCACCAAAGTGGAGTGGTTTGTTACAAAGAAACAGGTAACTGATATACCACACAATCAATGCAGAAGTAGAGGATAAAAGCTGAGAAAGAAAACTACCGAGTGATTCCAGGACTGGGGATTGATATCACTTAGTAGGAAGGGCAGTTGCACAATCATAAAACTTGGTTTCAAATACCCAGGACCCATGTCCAAGCTGGGCGTCATGGCTTAAACCTGTAATTTCATGCTGGGTTGTCCCAGACAAGCAGATCCATATTTATAACACACACACACACACACACACACACACACACACACACAGAGAGAGAGAGAGAGAGAGAAAGAGAGAGAGAGCACAGTTCTGAGGTTCATCTGCAACCTTAAGCCAGATGTATGATCTCAAAAAGACTGATGGCAGAGCCAGGAGAAGGTCTCCAGTGGGAGCCAGAGTTTGGAGGACCAGCTGCCAGAAGGCCTGGGCCATGGCCTCTCTTTCCACTGTCTCCTTCATTCTATCTGAAGCTCTTCCAGTTGGCTGCCTCTTCGTTTGTTTGCTCGAGGGAGTTTCCTGGAAGGAATGAGGTTCTTCATTTTGCCTGTAAGGAAAACTAAGCTAAGACCTGGATGCCTAGCCATCACTGGCTCACTTCCCAGAGCACAGGGCTATTTGTCACCTCTCCCTCCAGGTCCCACTGCCAGGATACTTAATCTTCCACTGGGCTCTTCCCACTGGCATGGCCCTCTCTCTTCCTCTGAGAGCCTTGTCCTGTACATCTCTATCACCCTTTGCATCCTCCCCTCCCATCATCCCACAGGGGCTCTCACAGATGTTACCGCCAGACTCAGAGGTTTGACAACATTTCAGCTCTGTTTACGGGCCTCACTCTAAGAATCCTGCTCTCTTAAGGACTGGAGAAAAACAACTCTACACCTTAGCTATTGGATTTGAGTTATAAGTGACTAAGCAAGAAACCCATGGTAGAGCCCTGTCGGTGTAGTGGTCACTGGGGGTGTCTCCAGAAAGCCTTCCCATTCCTCCATCAGAGACCTTTTGTCTAGTGGCTGTTCCTCATGCTGTCTGTCTTACTTAGGATTATATTGTTGTGATAAAGCACCACAACCAAGGCGATCTATAGCAGAGTTGATTTGGGCTTACTGTCCCAGTGGGATAGGAATTCATCATGGCAGGACATCACAACAGCAAGCAGGTGGTAGGAGTTGCTGAGAGCTCTCATCTCAAACAGCAAACAGGAAGCAGAGAGAAAACTGGGAACCTCAAAGCCTGTCCTAGTGACATAATTCTGTTAGCAAAGTGTCCTAAGCCTTTCCCCAAAAGGCCACCAACAGGGGACCAAGTGTTAAGAAACCCAAGATTCTGGGGGTCATCTCACTGAAACCACCAGTGTCTGTCTCTAATAGGGTTCCTTTAACAACAGCTCCTGAGCCTGTAGAATTCTCATCTAGACTCATACTTCCTTCTAGAGTTCATCAAACTACATGCACTCAGCACTATCTGCCGGCTGAATAAATAACGAGGTAATGGTTACATATGCACACAAACATGCACTATAAATGGCATGATCCAGAAAACTGGGACTTTTTCAAACACACTTGAAACATTTTAAGGCTACAGTGGTGTGTGTGTGTGTGTGTTACTCCGTTGTGCATGCATTCAGTTGCTACATATAAGCTCAGTGATGGAGTGGGCTCCTTGAATGTTCTGATCTTCACACTGAAACAGGGGGACTCAAAGCACTGTCCCACAAATCAGGTGCAATCTTAGGCCAACCAGGAACCACAGCCAATCTTAGGGCCATCAGGTTATCTTAGTGTCTAGGGGAAGACCCTCCAGTCACCAACCAGGCTGCTGCTGACTATGACCATATGACTTTGTGCGGTGGTGGAATCAGTGGCATCTCTGGCTTCAATTCACAAGATGCCAGTGACAGTCCCATATACAACTAAAAGATGGTAGTCACTGGAAGTGTTGCAGAAGAGGTGGGTCATTTCTCTAACTCTGCAAATAGCACAAGGGCACCCCACCACATAAACACTCCACAGTGCAGTCTCTCCTAAGGTCTGTGTCCATCTAAGCTCACAGATCTATACTTACATAGGTCTTACCTGCTTACATAAGCCTATTAATTTTTTTTCTAAGTGTGAAACCCAACAACAACTGTATATGTGTGTGTTTGCATGTGCAGGTACATGTGCGTGAAACACACATGTGCAGGTCCGAAGCCAATCTTGGCTGTTTTTCTCCATCTTCATTCCACCTTGTTTCTTCAGACAGGCTCTCTCCCTGGCCTGGAACTCACCAAGCATGCTGGTCAGTGAGTCCCATGGATCTACCTGTCTCCATTTTCCCAGTTCTGTGATTTTTAATGTGCACCACCACCCATGACTTTTCACATGGGTGCTGGGACTGAACTCAGATCCTTATGTGCAGAAGGCAAGCAATTGACCAGCTGAGCATCACCTCTACCCATATTCACTGCTCTCCTAAGATATAAGTCGCCGGGTCGTGGTTTAATTCCAGCACTCAGGAGGCAGAGGTAGGCAGATCTCTGAATTTGAGGCCAGCCTGGTCTACAGAGCAAGTTTCAGGTCAGCCAGGGATACATAGAGAAACCTTGTCTCAAAAAAAAAAAAAAACCCAAAAAACCCAAAACAAAACAAAAAAGGTAAAAGTCACTTGATTTCACTTTTACATCCAAACTTATTAATATTCCCAAAATTCAAATGCTCTAATACAGAAGATACACAGCCCCTGTAAGAATGGAGCTGCTGCCACAATCCCAAGGCCCTGAACCTGCTGTCAAAGGAGGGGATGAGTCACTGAAGAGCAGTGACTCCCTTAAGTTATCTCCCCCACCCCAGCCACCCCTTTTAAAAAAAATGTGATAGAGTCTCAACTATCCCAGGCTGGCCTCAAACTCCTTATGCAGCCCAAGATGACCATGAATTGCTGATCCTCCTGCCTGCGCCTCCCGAAACAGGTGTGCGGCACCACACTAGGTTTATGCTGTACAAGGGATGGAAGCCAGAGTTTCAGACATGCTAGGCAAGCGTGCCTAGAGCCTAGAGACCAAGCCGCATTCCAGCCTGCTTCCTTAATTTTGAAAAAAAAAAACATTTTTCTACAGAATGGTTTTGACGCAGCAAATCCATTCATGAATACAATTATCACACAGGAAGGTTGCGGCGATTTCATTTTCCACAGCCTTTCCTCTGCAAGCCGTAGGACATATGGTGCTGCTTTTGTTCCTAATGCCAGCTTTGGGCCTCCTCTTGGCTGGAGCGAAGGATGAAGAATCTCCGGTCCTCTCTGCCACAGGCGAACTCACAGGCATGCGCAACTAATGATAATACGTTGTGACGTGGCTCAGAAAGAAGAACACGGGAGCTCAGCTCGGCGATAAGACTTGGAGGGAACGGGGAATGGAGAAAATGTGCACTCTGATTTAAAGTTAATTGAGGAGAAAATTTTTCCAGATACAACAGAAGTAAACAGCGCAGGTCAAGAATAATTAAAAGCTTGGTGTGCTGGGAGAGGGATTCCGGGAAAGCAGCATTTATGACACTTGGAGCCGCATGCCACACGTCCTGCTGATTAGCCAAGGTTGGCTGAAGCCCTAACAAAGCGGCAGGTCTCGCAGAAACAGCCCCTGGGGTTCACTGGTGCACATCGCCCCGTGTCCCTTTAGTCCTGTTGCACAGAGACATTCTTAGAGGGTTTCTGAGGTGTTGCCAGGCATAAAAGAACAGGCTGTAGTTGCAGTAGTCACAAGTCCTACTTAGCTGAGGTCGCTCAGCTAAGAACCGCCAAGTGTTCCCAGTTTCCTTCCTAATACAAAAAGTGCTTGTTGAGAGAGAAATGTGTCTGTTCTTAGAGATGCACATGAATGTCGGAATGACTGCAACCTCCACGTTGGGAGCTGTTGACCCTATTCTCTTGAAACAGTCTTTCTCTGGCCGGGAATTCACTGAATAGACCAAGCCAGCTGCACAGCAAGCCCAGGGTTCTCTGCCGTTTCCTACCTCCCCAGGGCTGGGATTACAAGTGCACGCTGCCAGGCCTGACTTCTGTTTACATGGATTCTGGAGATGGAACTCAGGTCTTCATGTTTGCATTGTGTCCTGGTTTCACTTTTGTAGCTGGGATTAAAAAAAAAATACCCTGACATAAAAGAATTTTTCTAAAGCTCAAAGTTTGAGGTGATAGTCCCTGATGGTGGAGAAGTCAGTGCAGATGGACTTTAAAGCAGCTGGCCTATCACATCAACAGTAAAGAGCAGAAGGAAATGAATGCACACACAATCACTCACTTCTTTGTACTCAGCTCGATTTCTCCACTCTTAGATAGTTCAGAGCATCCTTCCTAGGGAATGGTGCCACCCATAGTGGACTGGGTCTTCCCACATCAATTAACTTAATTAAGACAATCCCTCATAGGCATACCCACAGGCCAACACATGTAGACAATCCCTCATTGAGATTCTCTTCCCAGGTGAGTCTATGTTGTATCAGTTGACTACTAAAGCTAGTCACAGCACATAGCAGGTTCTTCACCAACTCAACCATCTCCCTGTCCCCAAGGACCTGTTATAAATGTCATGTTTGTGATCCTGCATTCCCCTAAGTGGTTAGGGAACTCTCTAGAGAAGATATCTAAAAGGAAGTGAGTCCCCAGCTAGTTCCTGTGCATCCAAACGAGGGTAGAAACAGTGGAGAGACCCAACAACCACTACACTACTTTAATCATGGATCAAGGTCTACAGTGACATTGTGCTGATGGCCTGTGTCTGTTCTATGACACTACAAGAATGCTCTTTTGTCATGGGTTTTTTCCCCCCAAATCCACACTCTAACCATGAGCAGAGCAACAGGGAGGCCACTCGACACGATACCCAGCCAACACCCCTCAGATCTCCTGGGTTTGCAAAATCAAGACAAGTCCAGGAAACTGCCATAGACAGAAGGAGTCTATGGAGACATGGCCACTACATATTTTATAGGACAGCAGTGGGATCTCAGAGCAGGGAGTGATTGAATGGGGGATGGGCTTTAGCTAGCACCTCTGATTCTTGGTGAATCATTGTGCCTGTGGTCAGGCATATAAATCCATATGGATGTATGTGTGCCTATGCACATGCGTGGAGAGGCTGGAGGAGGTGTGCTGGGTGTTCTATCAATCTCTGTCTTACTCTCTAGACTTAGAAGGTCTCTCACTGATGCTGGAGCTAGGCTTCCAGCCAGCAAGCCCTAGCAATCCTTTGGAGTCCTCTCCCTACTGCTGCCATTACAAGAGCATGTGGCCTCATGCATTTTTTTTATGTGGGTACTGGGGATTCAAACTCAGCTCCTCATGTCTGTGCAGCAGGGTGATCTTCCCCATGGAGTCATCTTCCCAGCCCTTTGAGGAGCCACTGTTAATTGCTGTCTCCAGCACAAAGGGAAGGATGGTAGGGCAGAACCAGGCTCACAGAGGCCAGAAAGGCTTTTGATGAGTGACAAACTGGTGGTAAAAGCTAAGGATGACTCCAATCTCATTCTTCCTAGAATGCAGAGACAGAATGAAACCACTTCCTATTTAAAGATTCTGATTACACATTAGATTAGTAGACACGAACAAACAGAACTCTGATTAAATCAATACGGCAAAACTCAAAGTAACTTGCTTCTCTATCTACTACATAAACAAGGAGACTTTCCCCAGCACCTACTTACGATGCAATGAAAAGTTTAAAAATCAATCCCTCTCCTCAAGGGAAACAGTGCCGTCTCCCTAGCAGCACGCGGCTTTCTTATAGTGCAGGCATGTCATGACTGCAGAGGCTGAAGCACACAAGAAAGCGTCAGTCAGAGAGACCTACCTCATTCATGGTCAATTTATCAGGGAGACAGGCAATTACGGTTTGATTAGCATGTAATAAATGGTGTTTCTTTCCAATAGATCAAGTAAAGTAGTTCAGCAAAAAGTGTTTGGTGAGATTTACACCCCCTCCTGACTACCAAGTGGAGGTGGTTAATGCTGAGGGGCTGGGTAGAGAAATGAGTTGGTAGAGCCCACCTCTGTATGAAGGCCTGAGGGTACTGCTGACGTTGGCAGAGATTTTGCCTAGCTCCCAGTTGTACAGGAGGACCCCATTATGTTCCTCACATTTACAGTTTAAGGCTTTTGTGGCATCAAAAGCCAATTTTTAAAAATCATTATTATTATTATTATTATTGATTCACACCCCTGGAAATGATTCAACAACAACAAAAACAAAAAAATCAGAAACAATTGCCTTTAAGTGGATTAGATGAAAACAAGAATTAGAGAATTCAAACAAAATACAAAGAATTTATTTATTTCCTTAAAGGAAAAGGACAAGGGAATGAGTTAAGCCTCAAAAATCTACCATAAGACTACCAGGAACATCAAGAAGGGCTAGACAGTGCTTGACAGTTAAGAGTGCATTCTGCTCTTGCAGGGGACTTGAGTTTGGCTCTAGGCACACACTTCAGGTGACTATAACTGTCTGTAACTCCAGCTCCAGGGGATTCAGCTGGCTTCTGTGGGTACCCATATTCACTGGTACATTCCTATATAGAGACACACACAAACCCACACAATTGAAGGAAATACTCAGAGCTGGGGAGGCGGACAGCACTTGAGCAATGACACTGATGGTGTCTTCTGTTTTCCACATGCATTTGAATAAATTTGCATGTACACCTCCCCACATCTACACACACACTCACACCCCCACACCCCACACACAGTTGTTACTACTTCTCCATCCACTGTTTGCACTTGTCCAGAAGCACGAGTCTTGTTTTTCATCCTTCTCCACTGGTCTTTAGTGAGCCACCTCTGAAGAGCATCATTAAAGACTAGACACTCTGCCCATCTAGTGGCCACTGTGTTTTACGTGGCCTATGGTAAGAAGGAACTGAGTTCCAGCAATTGCCCGAAGCATTCTAAAATGGCAAGATTCTTTCAGTTTAAAGTAGGGATTCCCGCTTCAACCATTTCCCTGGGACATGGGGATCTGACGTGAAGCAAACACAAGAAGACTACTTAGTAAACCAGTGATTTATTTTCCTCTCTAAAGACTTCTCTCTGGCCCCAAGGAAGCAGCTCCTGAATGCAAGCTTATTTCTCACAGACCAGTCACTGTTTTGTGATGTAAGCATGTTTTAGCCCAGAATCAATTGCCTGTTCAATATAATTGGATTCCGACTGTAGTCATTTGAGAGACTTTATTACAGTAGTCTCTGTTTCAAAGCAGATGCCACTCATGACCATGTCAGAAAATTATTTGACAAGAACGTCACCCTAAACCTTCACAACCATGTCTTTACCAAGAGCAGATCAAGACAACTCTCCTCAGGCCTTCATACATTGGCAGGGGCAGTTCTCTTTCCTCAGTCTTGGCTTCTGCTGGAAACTGTGAGGTTGGACTACGTTCGGTGCTCTTAACCACTGACCCATCTCTCCAGTCCATTGTTTCAAATTAAAATAGCTCACTGAGTGCAATTAGTGGTGTCCACATATGCATGAGTGTAAGCCTAACCATGGTCAACCTAGGAGAGATCACACTCCTAAAGAAAGTGGACTCTTCCTCCCTGAGTAGCCATCAACTGTCACTAGCTCCTCAGATAAAAGTTGGGGTTCACCCTCTCCCTCCCCCAGTGCACACTGTAATGCTGACTGGCTCAGTCTCCAGCAGATCTGTGCCTGCCACCACAGTTGCTAAGAGCCCATCAATGTAGCTGTCCTGTTATCTCCAGAAGACACAGTTTTGCCCTAGTCTTCCCTGACCTCTGACCCTTACAGTCTTTCAATTCCCTCTTCTAAGAGGTTCCCTGGGCCTTGCGGGCAAATGTGTGATACGTGTGTCTCACTTATGACCAAACACTCCACAGTTATTAGATTTTCTTTTAAAATTCGAGATTTGTCAAAACCTAAGTGACCAACTTTCAAAGGCCAGAGGACTATTAAGAAGCACCCCACCCCCAACCTCCATCCTCCAGCTACACTTGAGGCCGCTCCTTCCTGCCCAGGCTCCAGGCTGCTGGGCTTCTGTTCTCAGGTGGGAATACCTGGAGTGCCCTAAAGAACACTCTTCTCTGGGTCCGGAACTTTCCTTTCTCTAGCAGAACAGGGCAGACTGGCCCGTGTCTTTCAAAAGCACCAACACTTTTTCTTTATGAACTGAACTCTAATAAGACAAATAAATTCTTCTGTCTGGCAGGATGGCTTCTGAGATGCATCTCAGTAGAACTGTACTGATTTTAGGTGAACAGCATATGACTAATACAGTCTAAGAAGCCCCTTGATGGTCAAGTCAGGAATGCATTTGTTACAGAAACATGAGGACCTGAATTTGGTCCTCAGAACGCACATTGGGGACAAAAGAGTCAGACATTGAGGCATGTGCCTGTAATCCCACTTCAGAGGTGAAGGCAGGAGGGTCCTGGTGTTCACTGGCTATGTGGTCTAGCCAAATCAGTGAGTCGTAGGTACTGTGAGAAGCCTTGTCTCAAAACAAGCTGGGGAGTGATATAAGAAACAACCTCTGGCCTCTACACATACACACACACACAAACACACACACTCACACACACACGAAAATCTCCGTCTCCTCAGTAGTTGGCTTAGCTGTCCATGACATTCATGTTCTGTTTCTAAAACTACATTGATCCTGAGAAAGAGGTCCTCTACCAAGGATGGTATTTCAATCTCTTGTTGCAGGCAGGTGCGGCTGAGAGACAAGTTTTTCAATCATGTCTTGGTTGTAGTGATGTCTGCTGCAGGCTGGATGGACTCTGGAGACGAAGGTGGCTTCCAGGAAGACTGGCTGCAGGGAGCTGAGGGATGGGGCAAGACCAGAGAGGAAGTAGCCTTGGTGCCATTAGCAGCACCTCATGGAAGAATGCAATGGAGTCACCAGGACCAAAGATCTGGGGTGCTCTGTGACCTTTTTTCTTCAGGTGTAAAACTGTTGTGGTCTTCCTGATAGTTCTGAGTTAAGCCCCCCTTGAAGACATAACTGCCTTCATAAATGTCCTCACACAGCACATACATTCTGCTCAGACATAATACGCCGATAATGTCATAGGAAAATCACTTAGTACCACGTCTTACTTCCCAAATGCATGAATTATCTGCTCACATTTCTTACAATCTCATCAAAAAGAAAAACATGTTGAAACCCTGATTTTAACAATGAAAAGGTCACAGTACTACCATCGGGTCAAACAGATGGAATTTTCTCGCTGATTTTTGTAATTTTGCTACTAATGTGTGAATAAAGCTGAAGAAATGACCTCTCTACAACTTTCCTGTTTATCGAGCCATCCCAGATGCCCCTAAAAGATCTCTTTCATCAACAAATGCCTTATTTTCAAAGGCTGATATTTAAGACACAAAATTGTTCTATTATTTCAGGAATGTGCTGTCTGAGTTTTATGATAATCATGCAGATTTATGTCTATACCTTGGTACATAAACAAGTTTCTTATTTGGCCTAACTTATTTACTGTCTCATTTTGAACTCCTGACTTATGATCCAATGGGGACAACACTATGTTCGTGCGCAGACGCTTTTTATTTTAAAACACACTTGAGAGTGGCCTGAGAATAGAATTATAAAGTCACAAATCCCTTCCTACCGGAGATATGCTGTCTGGCATTGTGAAAGTTACTTAACGTTATTGTTTCTGTTTCCCAAGTGTGAAATTGAATATTACATGTTACTTCATTTCTTCTTCCCAGGAGTAATGGGGGAGTTCCAAATCTGAAGCACAATTTCAAGGTGAAAGGAGTTTACAAATACTTAATACTGGAGCTGCTCTCATCTCCACCTGGGGAAAAGGGAGGGATGTGCGGAGACACGTTCTATAGAAATCCACTCAACTCTAGCCTGGGGGAAGGACCAAAAATATAAAAAATAAAAAAGACAAACCTGGGCCATAGAGTGAGGTCAAGGACAGCTACAGCACATTTGTGAAACCCTGACAAAATAAAAGTTAAAAAAGGCAAAAAAAAAATCTTTCACCGAGGAACTAGGGAAATGGCTCCGCAGTCCCCTAGGGAAGGGCGAAGGGTGTGGGGCCATTAGCATTAGAGTACTTTCTTGGAATTTCCCAGTGAGAGATTGAAGCATGCTCAGCCATGGCTGTCTGGAATTCCCCAGGGAGGGACTGAGGTGTGGCTCAGTGGTAGAGCACCTGCCTAGAATCCCCCAGTGAGGGGCTGGGGTGTGGCTCAGTGGTAGAGCCCCTGCCTAGAATCCCCCAGTGAGGGGCTGGGGTGTGGCTCAGTGGTAGAACTACTGCCTAGAATCCCCCAGTGAGGGGCTGGGGTGTGACTCAGAGGTAGAGCCCCTGCCTAGAATCCCCAGTGAGGGGCTGGGGTGTGGTTCAGTGGTAGAACTACTGCCTAGAATCCCCCAGTGAGGGGCTGGGGTGTGACTCAGAGGTAGAGCCCCTGCCTAGAATCCCCCAGTGAGGGGCTTTGCATTCTGCCTCCCCTTCCTTCCCAGTGCATGAGGCAGAGCATCCTGTGTGGAAATCATTCTAGCAAGAACTACAGCTCATGATGGGGAGATGTGGGCTCTCTGACACATGAGGGAGTTCGAAGTGCTGCAGACCACTGGGCAGGCTCCATTTCACCAGGTCCCGTGTCTTAGTGGAGAGGAACGGAGCAGTCTTGGCTCGCTAACCTGAACTCTTTTTCATTTGTTCCTCTATGTTCTTTCCTTCCATTTCTCCTGTCACTGATAGATCCCCATTCCTCCCAGCTCCTGGAGAGAACACACTCTCTCATTTTGTCCCATCCCACTGTGGAAACATCAGATGCCCAGTACAGCAGAAGCCTGGCTACATTACCAAGGGTAAGTGGCATCATCAAAGTGTACATGGAGACTTCCAAGTCCCTATGAAAAACCTCCTTCCCAAACTCAGAAACTGACTTCCTGACAGCCTTAATATGATGCTTACAAATCCAAATTATTTTTAAATGTCTTTAAAAAAAAAACACTTATGCCAGATAGTGGCACACACGTTTAATCCCAAGCACTTGGGAGGCAGAGGCAGGTGGATCTCTGTGAGTTTGAGAGCAGCCTGGTTTACAGAGCAAGTTCCAGGACATCCAGGGCTACACAGTGAGAACCTGTCTTGAAAAATGAACAAAGAAAAAAAAAAACCAAACAAACAAAAATTGATTTAGAAATAATTATCAATCCCAAAGACAATGTAAATGAAGGTGCTTAGTTGCCCCTGAGCACGTTTTCACAATGAGAATGGAATATTAGCGGAGTCCACATAGCTCCTTTGGGGTCATCAGTATGTAAGCACATTTGGTATGTGCTTACGTAAATGGGCTTGCCGGGGTTCTTCCACACAGGGGTCTGCACCTTAAGACCAGACCCCACAGCTTTAATCAGGCTGTGTGCCCCTGCAGCTAGTTTCCTCGGGGACAATTAAGAAGCAGTCTGTGCTGGGACTCCACAGCTCTCAATGTGGGTTATCTGGCTTCTCCATGTTCTTTGCTAGGCACTGTCTACTGAACTAAGTCATGGGATGTGAAACTCCCCTCCTCCCCTAAAAGTTATAAAAAGTCAGATCTTTCCTTCGTTCTGTGGATTGACTCTATTACTCTTCAGAGGGAACTGCTGGGGAGATTGTTCCGCAGGCTCCTCCCACTACCATCCCTCTCATGGGGGGTGTATTCTCCTCTCCTCCCTCCCCTCTTTTTCACTCCTTTCCTCTCCTTCTTCCTCCCTTTCCTCTCCCCTCCCTCTCCTCTTTTCTCCTCTCCTTCTTTCCCTTCCCTCTCCTCTCTTCTCCTCTCCACTTGTCCTTCCCCTAACCCCTCTAATTCTTACTCTTCAGGAAGTTCCTCTCTAGGCTCTAAAGGGAAGCCTCTCTTTGTTTCCAAGGCCCCATCCTGTTTTAACTCCCCGTGTACTGGACTGTTTCAGTCTAACACTCTCCCTCCCTCCTCAGGATGCTATGATGGCTGTGAGAACTGTGTCAGCTTCCTTTTCAGACTGACCCCTTTTTACTCTTTTTACTTAACAGCTACCATCACATCAGAGTCCAGCACCTCATATCCCTAGCTGCCCCCAAGCCATATCCACACTTTGCTGGAATGGTTCACTTCTTGTACTCCACAGCTAGGGCATCTTAGGAATGTCAGAGAAACATGAACCTATGAATATGATCAAAGGAACCCCTTTCTTCCCTAACTTGCTTTTGTTGGGTGTGGGGGATGTGGGGTATATCACAGCAACAGAAACGTAACCAACACAATGTCTACACAGGCTGTTGGGTAAATCTGGAACCCATCACTTTCTATCACCACTCCACAATTGCTTGCATGGAGGCAATGCCTTTGCTTGTTTGTTAAGACACCTTCATTGAATTCAAGACACTAGGACTGTGTCTATTTGAACTGTCATACACAAAGCTCTATCAGCTGTTCCGTGCAGGTTTTGTGTGAACAGTTTCCCTGTCTCTAGGCTAAGCTTAAGAGTGACAGTGCAAATGCATGGTCACACAGAAGTGTGCCTATACTCTCATGAGAAAACTCTAACTCATTTTCCAAAGTGATTGTACCGGGTCACAGTACTAGCAGTACCTAGCAGTCCCACGGACTAAAATCACAACCCTGTGGCTCTGCACCTCCACTACGGATCAGTTATTTGTGATGATGTTCAAGTTATCTACTATGGAGGCACATGGTGAGCCCACAAGGTTGCTGTCGGCATTTCCCCGTGGCTGTGGACACCAAGAATCCTCACTTGTGGTTGTGGCATGTAGCTGTCCACCGTGTTGAGCCGCCTCTCTTCCACACATCTCCTAGCAGCAGGTTCACTATTTAAATGCAGAGTCCTGAAAGTTTCTGACATGTGTTTTGTATCTCAGAATATTCTGGGTAGATTCTAATCCCTCAACGGACAGTTCGCAAATAATTTCTGTGTGCCTGCAACTTATTTCAGTGTATAGTCATTAGTTAAAAAGCTTGTGATGCATATGTGTGTTTGTGTGTTATGGGCACACATGTGTGCAGCTGTACATGCATATGAGCGTGAATGTCACTCCTCAAGTACCCTTTTTGAGACCAGTCTGCTGTTGGCTTGGAAGTTGTCAAGTGGGTTAGGCTGGCTGTCCAGGGTGACAAGACAGCCATCATGTCTGCCTTATTAGGTGAGTTCCAGAGTCAAACTCAGGTTCTCATGTATTCACAGCAAGTACTTTATTTGCTGGACCACCTCCAGGGCCCTTCCTTTGTACAAATTTTAGTTGTTATGAGGTTTGTCACTTAAATTTTCTTTTCTGGAACATATTTTTGGTATCATCAAACTCAGTAACCCATCAAAGGCAATCTCTGATTTTTTTTCTGAAGTAGAAAGAATCGTTTCACATTTTACATTTACATGTAAACCTGCCATATTCATGTTTATTACCTTAAAATGTAGAGCCAAGTCAAGGACACCCATCTCCTCTTATTTAAGAAGCATCATGGATGTCTAATTGCTCCAGCTACCACAAACACTAAGTCACCCCTTTTTTATGGAATCACCCTTGTATCTTTGTGGGGTGTCTTCCTGAGGGTCTATGCTAAAAGGCTATAAATTAGATCTCGAATGTTCCCTAAAAGACTCATCTATTAAAGGCTCAATGCCTCCATTAGCACTTCTGAGGCCTGGTGGGAGCTTTTAAGATAGGAGTGCCCTTGAGGGAGGCATCTTTGTCCCTCTTTTGCTTCCTGGAGTTGAGAGAGGTTTGTTCTATACATTTCCCCCACAATGCACCTCCTGAGTCAAAATCAACAGGACCAACGGGCCAAAGCCCTCAAAACTGTGAGCCAAAAAGACCCTTTCAACTCTTTATATATTGATTAACTCAGGTGTCACAGTAACGGAAAACTGACAGACCCTATTTCTGGTTTCCCCACTTTATCCCAGTCACCTAACTACATCAATTCCACACTCTCACTGTGCTGGGCAGATTGATTTCTTCCATTTATTGTTCTTTTTCAACATTTTAAAAGGTGCTCCATAGTCCTTTGTCAGAACATGCTCAGAATGAGACTGTCTAAGTCAACAGAAGCCCTGCAGAGACTGGTAGAAATCACATCAAATCTCTGGGTCAATTTGGGAACAAAAGACATCCTTACTATGTTGTGTTTTCTAGTCCATGACAAAGCATGGATCTCTCCTCTGATTTCTTTCAGCCCCTGGCACTCAGTGATGATCAGCACCACGGCACCCGTGTGTTGTTAGCTCTATAACTCAGCATTCTACTTTCTTTGGAGCAACTGCACATGGTACAGTGTGTTTTAATTCATCTTTCATATATTTATTGTTACTATGTACAAATGCAGTTGATTTCTGTATTCAGAATTTTTGCTGACAACAACTTCCAGAGTAGAACTTTTTGTAGATGGCTTTGGGTTCTCCTAGTAGATAGTATCGTCTCATGCTAATGGGAACAGTGTTTTTCATCCTATGCAGGGGTCTGTGTGTCTTTTATTTTTAAAAATTATTTTATGATGATGATGATGGTGTGTGCATGTATGTGTGTGTGTGTGTGTGTGTATGCATGTGCAGGCATGTGTGCCACAATGCATGTATGGAGGTCAGACAACAGCCCTGGAATCAGTTCTCTCCTACTTCTATGTGTTTTAGAGAACACATTTGGGTCACTGGGCATGAGCACTAAACACCTTCACCTGCTGAGCCACCTCACTACCCTCCCTTCCTTTCTTTTATGCCATTGTATCTTTTACAGTTATAGTCTAGGCTAAGAGTAGAAAAGTAGGCACCTTTTCCTCATTTTCTACTCCACAGGGGAGGCACTGCATGTGTGCATATCATCTGTACATATTTGTACATTTCCTCATGGGACTGAGAGAGCCACTCCTTGTGACTACACTCCTGGTATGTTTCTTTTTGATCAAGAATGTATGCTCTGGTCTTCCTGGAAAGCCTTCTCTGTGTCAACAGACATGCTCATGGGATTTTTTTTTCTCTCTAGCTCGTTGGTACAATGGATTACAGGCATCGGTTTTCAAATATTGAACCAGCCTTGCATACCTGGAATAAAACACCCTGGTTTTGGTGTGTGATTCTCTTTATACTTTGATGGATTTGGTGTGTCTGTGCTGTGGTAAAGATTTTTGAGTCTATGTTTATGAGATGCATTAGTTTATATTTTCTGTGTGCTTTCTTTGATACTTTTAGTGTCAGAATGATACAAGACCCAGAAGAACTGGGAAGAGCTTCTGACTACTTCCTGTACACAATTGCAGCTTGTTTCAGTGTTTGATAGGAAACGCTGCCAATGAGGTGATACTGGCTGGGATACTGAGGAAAGATGACTTGACTACAGATAAAATTTATTTAATATATAGAAGGTAACTCACATTGTCTAATTCACATTTTTGAATTTTAACGTTTAATAGTTCTTAAAAATTTGGTCCACTTAACACAAGCTGCCACACAGATGAACATGAAATACATGCGGTACAAGGCTGTCTTTATAGGCTGTAGAATCGGCACTGATCCCTGTTCCATTCCTACTATCAGCAATTTCTATCTTCTAAAAAAAAATCCTCTTTGTTAATTTCAAATGTTCGAATATAAACAATGAACGTTATAATTTCCTCTCAGTATTGGCTTAGCTGCATGGTGCAAATATTGGTGTTTGCATCTTCATTTAGATTTATATTTCTTTTCTCCAGTGAGCTGCAGGGATCCTGTCTCTGACTCCCCCTTGCTGGGATTACAAGCATGCCACACCACGCCTGGCTTTTTATGTGGGCCCAGGGGTGGAAATTGGATCCTCAGGCACTTTGCAGACTGAGCCAACCCAGACCCAGGGGCACCTGTTTCTGTGCTTAAAGATCTTTTCTTTGTTCCATGGAAGATTCAGAAGTTAATGGACATTGATATGTTTACAGACCTCTCCTTCCAAATGTCACTAACGTGTTTGGGTCGAAAACACAGAGCAGACTCTGTGTGATGCCAATTCCTTTACAGTTTTAATGGGAAATGGAAGGTGTATATGATTATATATTGTTGTATATTTGTATGAAATTCTCAAAATAATTTCACTAAAAAACAAAATTTAAAAAATCATTGGCAGTTCATGTCTCCAGAGATGAGTCTATCTGAGAAGACAGTTTCACGGATAGTTTAAGAAAATGTGTGTTGGGGATGGAGAGATGGCTCAGCAGTTAAGGGCACAGGCTGTTCTTACAGAGGACCCAGGTTCAATTCACAGCCACACATGACAGTTCACAACTGTCTGTAACTCCAATCCCAGGGGACCTGACACCCATGGCAAAACACCAATGCACATAAAATAAAAATCAAATAAATAAAAATTAAAAAAAGAAAGAAAATGTGTGTCTTGGGTAGGGAGCACAGCTCAGCAGTGAGAGCAGTTGCTACACAAGGGTGAAGGCCTGTGCTCAGATCTCTAGGATTCATAAGAAGCTACATGTGGTAGCCTGTTTGTCCGTAACGCCACTATACCTATGGCTATAGAGAAGGCAGAGATAAAAGAATCCCTGGAAGTTCTAAGGGAAAAGCTATGAGAAGAAGAGATACTGTTCCAAACAGGGTGGAAGGTGAGGACTGAGATGGAAGGTGAGGGTGTCTTTTGACCTTAACTTACACACACACACACACACACACACACACACACACACACACACACACTTTCTCTCTCTCTCTCTCTCTCATACAAGTGGGCACGCATACACACGCACCACATACACTCCACACACACAATTAAAAAAAGAAAACGTGTATTCACAGATCCTGTCAGTCCATGGTGTAGCATCCTTCCATCTCCTCACGTTCAGTTGTTGACAGAACAGTGGTATCTTCTCTGTCTCCCAAGGCTAACGAGGGCTCGCATACTCTTTGGAACCCGGATTCCCATACCACCTCAGTGGAGATACTATTTCATTATTCCATGCCTATTTTCATCCCCACCCTCCTGGAATTGTCTATGCTCTGAAGTATGTGTTCTCTTAGAATAATACTTCTTCATAAAACAAAAATCATTCATTGCCTGGCATGACTTTTGATTCTTTTACTTTCAACCACTACAAGTTTTGTTTGGACTTCCATAGTGGGCTCTCTCTCTCTCTCTACCCACACATCCTGCACGTTCCTGTGTAGTCATGAGTGTAAAGGTACATGTGCCTAAGTGTGTGCTAGTGTGTGCAGGCTAGAGGTTGACACTGAGTGTCCTCCTCAGTCACTCTCTACCTTATTTTTGAGGCAGGGTCTCTCACTGAACCTGGAGCTCTCTGATTCAGTTACATTGGCTGGCCAGCGAGCCCCAGGAATCCTCCCATCTCCATCTCCCCAGCTCCAGATTACAGGCGCATGCAGCCTTACCTGGCTTTTACATGGCTGTTGGGGATTAACCTCAGGTCCTCATGATTGTGTCACAACCCCCTCCCTACTTTTTGTTGGTTTGCTTGCTTGCTTTTGAGATAGGTCCTCATGCAGCCGAGAATGTGTCATAGGGATAGGGGTGCACTTGAGCTCCCGATTCTCTTTCCTCCAGGTGTCAATGTGCAGCACTGGGATGGAACCCAGGGCTTCCTGCACGCTAGGCAAGTGCTTGACGAACCACACTACAACCCCAGTCCCAGCCCAACTTCTATAGCTTCTTCAAATCAACTCTGCCAGGGCTCTGTTTTTCACTGGCAGGTCTACTGAGAGGCAGTTCACTCCTGGATCTTGCTGCCTTCCTTCCTGTGGCTTTGATGAACCATTTAGGAGTCCATCTTGACGAATCAGTGGTTTTACGCAGTGAGATGCTGTGTGTGGTTTTTCTCAGCTGCTACTTTGATGCTCCAAATCTGTATGTATAGCTTACCACAGCCACTGTGTCATCCTTCCAGCATAGCCTCAAATTAAATACTGCTCCTTCTCACTCCTCAGATTGAACTGTCTGAAGTATTTCTTTAAGCATTTAATTCCTTAAGGAATTTAAGTGTAATTATATTTAGATAGTTCCTCTTCGTACATTTAGCCCAGTTCAGATGGTATTATGCTGTGTGTGTGTGTTTGTGTGTGGTTTTAGACTTAAAATAATCATTTAAAGGACTCATAAGGAAAAAATCAATTTCTCCCTCTGCCTCTTCAGGATCTCCTGCATCCCAATCTGGCCTCAAACTCTCTACTTAGCCAAGGATGACCTTAAACTTCTGATCCTCTGGCTTCCACCTCCCAAGTGCTGAGATCACAGCCTGAACCCCCAACAATTTATGTAGTTTTGGGGATACAACCTGCATGCTAAGCAAGCAATCAACCAGGTGAGCCACACTGAGCCCTGGAAGGACTTCTTACCCTCTCATTCCATTCGTCTCTGTGGTCTTCATTTCTGCAGCTCCTAGCTTTCCCCTCTGTTTGGAAGGTCTCCTTCCAGCGTTACAGAAGGGCAGGCAGTGGGGCCACAGATGACCCAAGAACCTCTTCTCACAGCACACTTCTGTTAGGTGTTCAATAAATGATAGAAGGATTTTGCCATAGATCAAAGAATTTAAAAATTTCCCCAGACTTGCAAGAGTTCAGTTATCCTATGCCTTTGAATTAACTCTAGGGCTTAACTTGTAATCTAAAGAACTTCCTAAACACATGGCGTGGTGGCTTCCTCCCTATTCAGAAAGGTTCAGCCATTGTTTCTTGACTACCTTTTCAGCCTTACCTTCTTTCTCTCTCAATGTAGACCATCAACAGAATGAAAGCTACAACTTTGGTGATTCTTACAGGCCCACGAAGCTCTTGTTTTGTTAAGTCTTTTATTTGGGTGTAGTTCAGTGTCAGAGTGCTCACCAAACATCCCCAACATCTCTCCATCCCCCAAACTTCTTTCCTTCGTTATCAAAGCTGACTGTCCTCTCCCTGATTCACCTGTGCTGTCTCTGTCTATTGCCGAGGTCACCCAGCCTCCCTGCATTCTGTCACCACCACTTTCAATTCACCAATTCTTCTCCTTTTAGAATTTCTTCCTCATCGCTGATATTTTTGTATTCCTTCTTTTGGGTGTGTGCGCATGTGTTGTTTGTGTACATGTGCATGCATGTGGAGGCCAGAGATTGGCCTCACTGTTATTCCTCAAGCATTGCCCACTTTTATTTGTGACAGGGTCTCCAACTGGCCTGAAGCTTGCCGAGTATGCTAGGCTGGCCGGACTGCAAACTCTAACCATCGACCTGTCTTCACCTCCCTAGTGCTGGGATTGCAGGCATGTGCTACCACACAGGGATTGAAACAACAACAACAAATCCATTATGTTCCAGGGATCAAACTCAGGCTTTCCTGCTTGCAAGGCAAGATGTTGCCAACTGAGCCACCTCTGCAGCCTTCTAGCTGGTCATCTGACCAAAGAGCTTAGCAGTTTTCAGTTGAGGCTCATTTTTGATGGCTGCTTTAAAATCATTGCAGTTATGGCCTTGGTACCTTGTCCTTTTTCACGAGGGTGTGGTTTTTCCTGCACGGGGCCTACCTTTGTAGGTTAAAGCTGTGATAACTACAGATGCAGAGTTTCTGCCCTCCCTGTCTCTGCAGGATGCCAGGAAGCTTGTTCTGTTCCAGATATGGCTGACTGGGGGGATGGAAGGTGTTTCCTCAGGCTGCCCGGGGCACTAGGGGGAAGGTAGGGAATGACTAGCCTTGAGGATTGAGTCAGATATTCCAGGCCTTCAGGAGCTAGTGGATCTCATGCTTCGTGCTCCGTGCTCCGCTAGGACCCGTGCCACCCAAATCACCCTAGCTCTCTTCCTTCCACTCAAGATGGATCCAGAAATGTATTATAAAGTTTTTCTTTGTGGAGGTGGATCTTGAAACTATCTCAAGGCAGTCCAAGTTGGCCTTGAACGCAGTATCCTCCTGACACTATCTCCCAACTGCTGGGAATAGAGGCAGGCAAACTACCATGCCCATATAGGTTTGGATATAATAAAGTTTCTGCTAAGTGGATACATACATGAATTCATTTATTCCTTGTATTTCATCTGTAGAAAGTGAAATAAAACCTTACATTTGTAATTATATTTGGACAATTTATGACAATCTAGCTTATTTGTGAATAGGGTAATTTAATCTCTCTCATTAGCTGATGCTAATTAGATGTGCAATTATTTTGGGATAGAATGAACAATAAGGACAATTACAGACTTTACATGTAACATATTTTAAGTCATCATTTGAGAGGTTGAGCCAACCGTGAGATGAATGTTCTCACCACTTGATTCTTGGTTTATTTTTTATTTAATTGAGTTTTAATGTTACATAATATTGAATCACAAACAAAAAGATTAGAACTACAATCAGTCTAAGCCCACACTGCATTTTCTCAAAGCCCATTTAAATTCCAAAAATTGGTGTTGCTTATTAATTTCATCATAATTTGCAAATAATTAGACCCTCTCCATGCTAAAGACTTTTGTGAAAAACAACTCATTCTCATACACTTGTGCCGTATATCCCAGGAAAGCACAGCTTCCAGATACTTGATACACAATGCTTCAAGCTTTGAGATTTGTTTTAAAATTTCTCTGCAGGGAAAACTAAACTAAACTAATTTCCTGTAATGCTGAAGTACAGTGTGTGAAGTGATATTTAGTCTTATCCTGAAGCCTCAGTCTAAACACAGTTTGTATAGTGAGTGATCCATCCACTTCTAGAAGACACTCCAGAATAAAACATACACTTGGAACATTTGCTTGCTACTGTAAAAAAGATGGATAAGGTAAAGTTATTTAGTCATCAATTTAGGAGACTATGGAGGCTCAGAGAAGGTGAAGGAGTGTCCACAGTTAGATCAACTAGTTAAAATCAAAACACAATTTTTAAAAAGTTGGAAGGAGGAACATAAAACCTAACTTTCCCATTGTAGCCTTTTTTTTTTAAAGGATTTTATTTCTAAGTATGTGTATATGTGTGTCTTAGCCTGTGAGTATAGTACCCTCAGTGGCCAAAAGAGGGCATCAGATGCCCCTGGAGCTGGAATTGAAGCCAGTTGTAAGTTGCTTGACATGGGTTCTGGGAATTAAACTTGAGTCCTCTGAAAGAGCAGTGGGTGGGTGTTCCTAACCACTGAGTAATCTCTCTAGTCCTCCTCCATTGTGGGTTTTAAAAATACTTTATCCTAAAGTTAGATTCACAAATTCTTCATCTAATTCTAAAAATATTTATCTTTTGTATCTTACAACGAGGAAACTGCAGTCCAAATATTTCTAAGCAACATGTCAAGTCAGCCCTCCCGCCCTGACTCTTGACTATCTGTGCTTTGTGCATTTCTAAGCTTTCCAGTCTAAAGGCCAGACATGGCAGACTTACTGACACTTTCCCTGCTGATTCCACACTGCATTCTTCTGCCCCTCCCTCCTGCTGTCTGACACTTGGCTCCCTCCTAACTTCTGTCAGCACACCTGTCTCTCAGTCTCTCTAATCTGGTACCTCAAATGTGTTTGTGGACTGAGATGAAAAAGCCTTTGAATTAGGGCCCGAGGAGCTCAGGGGCACTCCCTTTCAAATCAAGTCATGAATGAAGGTGGCATTCATCTGGAGTGGGAAGCCTGCCCTGCTCACTCTGAGTCTCAGTTCCTTCTCCAGCACAGAGCTTACTAACTGCAAGCCTTGCTCACAACTGTGGGCTCTGACTATAATACCCAAATACAAGCAAAAGCACACAGCGATTAAAAGTAAGCTGTTGAATGGTTTTTCTTTGAAAGCTAGAGTATTCCTTGGAGGAAATCCAGTCCCAATTTCACGATCAATGATCAAATATGGTGACTGGAAACTGTTTAAAGAAATCTGATGGCTGATCAGATTTGATTCTCTTGGAGCTGGCATGGGCTTGAAAAGGTTCTCTTCACACTTTCTATTACCGATACTGGAATTTAGATCAGGCCTCATTCAGTGGTAAAAGACAGGAAAGCCAGTGCTGATGGAGAGAAACAGGAGACGTCTAGGGCTTGAAAAGAGTGAATACAGAATTTCCTGGGGTGGAGGGGGTGAAGTGAAGGTGTGTGACAATTGCCTTTCCCTCACTATCTTCACATCTCCTGGCTTGAACTCTTGAGAAGCACTTCCTTTGTTCCTTGAGGACCAGGATTGCTCAGGGCTGGGAAGATAAACCAACACTGAGGCCAGGTCCCACAAGGCTTATGTGTTGCAAGCTTAATGGGGAAAGACAATGTCCCCAGCAGCCTCTACTGGCTCAGCCACTCAGCTGTAAGGCCGGGATTATCCTGTATATGTTTATGCCTCCCAAACTTGCTGAGGGTTCCCTGACACCCATTGGCTTCTTTGGCTCCTCCGGGGTGTCACCTGTTCCTTGGTACCTCTCAACAAAACACAGAGGCATCCTCCCCATCGTTACTATCATTGTGCCAGGCTCCTAACCAACCCAACAATCAGCATTCTTGGATCCTGCATTTCCATGGGGATATGTAGAGGAATAATGATGCTCTATCCTGAGAAATTGACCGAACTGTATCACTGGAGGGCCCCAGGAATGACTCTGGACCACCTATGTCAAATCACAGGGTAATTTGGAGGTATATCGGATACAATCAAGTGCTGTGTGTATATGCGCATGTGTATGTACACATAGAGGTCAGAGGTCAACTTCAGGTGTTATCCTGAGATACCTTCCATATTGTTCTTAGTTTTGAATCTTTCTGAAACAGGCTCTCTCTCACTGGAACCTGAGGCTTGCCCATTAGGCTAGTCGGCCAGGTAAGAGAGCCTCAGGGACCCACGTGTCTCTGCCAGCACTGAGATTACAAACATGCACCATCACACCTGTGTTTTCTATGTGGGTTCTGGGTATCATACTTAGGTCTTCGGGCTTGTGTGGTAAAATACTTAACCCACTGATCCATCCCCCCAGCCGCTGTTTGTCCCTTTCTGATGCTTTCATTCACCCAGGACAGCCCTCCTCACCTTCATATTCTAAAGTGCTGCACAGCACACATCTGTGGATCTACCACGGCTGTGCACCTCGGGGAGGCAGAGTGCTGCCAGATTCATCTTTCTCAGGGGAGTGTATGATGGCATCGCCAAGACGTTACCACAAACATGGTTTGCTCAGGATTCTGTATTAATCCTTCCTTAGAGCTCTCAACAGTTTGGCTACATAGACACTCTCAAAGACCTCAGTGACACGGAAGAAACTGTGCCACTAGAGAGATCTTCCTTGGAGATCCTCTGTCTCCTCTTCTGTCCCTCAGCTGTGGAGCCACTGTACTTAGGATGAACTGGAGATGGTTTGAGTGGCCTGAGGCACCTTAGCATCTAGGCCCTGACTCACAGGCCATCAGCCCTCCATACCTTCTCCCTGGCTTACCTGCCTTCATGCTTCCCAAGCACACTTAGCTTTTTGTGTGGGCTTGTCACCACCAGGGCCTGGAATGCTCTGAAGCAGCAGGGCTGGCTCTGTCTTACACTCTAGCAACAGGCAGCTGGAGCATCCCTCAGACACTTACCTAAGGGGCCTCCCAGCGCCACACCACAGGACCCATCATTCCCTCATGACCTTCAAGGCTAACTATCATCATCTAATTTCTTCATTTGTTAACTGCCTGTCTCTCCCACGTAAACTTTATGAGGTCAGATACCTTATTTGTCAACTCTGATGTACCCCTGAAGTGAAAGCCCAGTACTAAATAAATATTTAATGACAGAATAAATGAATCCTTAATAGAAAAAAATGATGAATGGCAGAGTGTCCAAAATTAATAGAGCTCATTTTCACTTTAAAGAAAATAGGAGCCAGGAGTAGCAGGGAGGCTGAGGCAGGAAAACTGCAATGCTGAGGGCAGCGTTAGGACACAGGGAGACTGAGGGCATCCTGGGGTACACAGGAGACTGAGGGCATCCTGGGGTACATGGGAGACTGAGGGCATCCTGAAATATATAGGGAATCTAGGGAAGTCTGAGATGCAGGAGAACCTTATCTCAAAACAAGAGAATGGGTGAAGGGTTTATTTAGAAATAATTTCATAATGTTTTTAAAAGTCAAATATTACTGTTTCCTGTGATCAAAGAGGTTTATCAACTTTTAAAAGCTATAAAAAATCAAAATTTGGAAACAAAGCCATCTTATCTTCTAGCATAATAGCATACACTGCTATCAAGTTACACCACCTAAACAAACAAACAAACACACACACACACACAAATACACACCCCCAAAATGTCCTGAATGTAGATCTGTTTTTAAAGTTAGATGTAAAATAATAGCTCTCAAACACACTCCTTCTAGAGAGACACTGTCTTAGGACTCTGTGGAAATGCAGCAGAGAAGATACAGCCAGGTACTCATAAATGGCATGGCGCTCAGTACCCTAAGGACATAGGGAAATTTTCAAATAGAACTGGACTTGGTGGAATGGCCACAACAAAGAAGTCTAGGACATCCTGGAATGTAGATGTGATGACTGGGCCATCCCCTGCCTCTCTGTGTTCTCTCAGTCAGCTGGGTGCCTTCTAGTTCAAGCAATAACACAGCTGTGCTGATGTTAACTATGAGCCTAATTTACGAGGGAGGAAAGAGCCCCATCATTTTGCCTTATACTTGGTTGCTCTGCTCAGAACAGGAGAGAAAACAGTAAACACACAAAAACACTGCTGAACTAAGAAAAAGTGTTCTGCGAAGCCCTGAAACCAGAGAGAAAGCTTTTCCCAAATGGCTTGCTCTTCTGTCAGAATTAGAAATGTCTTCAGCTACATCTCTGTCTTTCACAGTTCCAACAAGAAACAGGATGTCTGTCCTCCACAATTCCAACACTGGAATTTTAATAGAAAGTAATCTGATTTGTGCAATGATCTTTTTCTGGTCTTGTTAAAGAACAGCAGAGTTGGCTGGTGGCACACACTTGTAATCACAGCTGAGGCACGATGCTCACTACAGGTCTTTGAGGCCAATTTGGACTGAATAGTGAGAGTCAGAAGAAGAAAGTAGAAAAGGGCCAGGAGGTAGCTCAGCTGGTAAAGTGCTTCCTGGGCAAGCATGAAGACTGAGCTTAGTCTCTAGAACCTACATTAAAATACTAGGCCTAGACTTGCAATCCCAGAACCAGGCAAGCAGAGACAGGGGGATTCCTGGGGCTCATGAGCCAGCCAGTCTAGCCTACTCAGGGAGTTCAAGGCCAGTGAAAGATTCTGTACAGTGCTCAAGGAATGCCAATGGAAGACGGTCTCCAGTTGCCACATGTGCACATATACCACACACAAAGAACTGAACCACTGAATACGCAGGTGCCCGAGCAGCTGCTAAGTGTGTTCAGTGTCATGGGATCATGTATCTAGACATTTTGAAGGAGATACAAGAAAGCTACATGACCCATCTTAATAAGAAACCCAGGAATAAAAGAGTGAGATGACAGAACAATTAATTGCCACATGTCCCTGGCTGTATGAGCCACAGGGTCTGTTGTGAGAAAACAAGAGAAGAATCAATTTTCTAACTATCCTGAAGGGATTTAAAACATAAAAGGTGGTGAAAGCAATATCAAAAGTTCAGTAAGAACCAGGCACTGGGAAAATGGTTCAGTGGTGACATGCTTGCTGTAGAAGCATGAGGACTCAAGGCACATCCACTGCACAAACTTAAATACCAGCATGGTGGTGCCAACCATCTATGCCAGTGCTGGGGATTGCAGACAGGGGATTCCTGGGTACTCAGTGGTCAGCCAGGGAAGTCAAATCAGTGAGCTCTTGTTTTAATGAGAGACCCTGTCTCAAAGAATAAGATGGCCAGCAATAGAGGAAGACAGCCAAAGCAGACCTGTGGCCTTCACACACGCATGTGCACACATCAACAAGCGATGAACACGCACACATTTAATAAGAACTGTTGGAGAGTCTTAGTAAAATTTTGTTTGCTTATAGGGCCAAACAATGTATCAACTAACTGATAATGTATCAAATGATAAAAAGTGACAAACACAAACCATGGGCATCACCAGCCCTTTTGACTTCATCTGCAGACATGTGCTGACACGGCCTTCATCTGCAGACACGTGCTGACACGGCCTTCATCTGCAGACACGTGCTGACACGGCCTTCATCTGCAGACACGTGGTGACACTGCCCAGGAGTGGCCGCTGCTACAGACAACCTCTGTCTGTATTTGTCATTCACATGTCAGTCTCCTGAAGTGATTCCATGGATTCTCCCCATCTTATTAGATTCCTTTTCTTGCTGTCTTTGACAGTTTTCTGTTTTCTAGATATAAGTTTTCTGAAATAATTTGATAATTTTTCAGATGATTTTTTCGTAATCAGAACAGGGCAATTTTAAAGAAATTAAAACTTGTGGCTTTCTGTATTTCACTTCTGAACTGTGGTGGGACATCTCCACCAAGTCACAAATGCCAGTGGGTTTGGTAAGTTCGTTTCCTTTCAGAATGCAATAATTTCAAGTTTCACATGTAATCTAACACACTTTGAATAAGCTTGTATATGTGAGTGCACATGTTTGTGAGGGTCATGTGAGTACACACATAGATAACACACATGTGGAGGTCAGAGGACAGCTCAGGTGTGGGTCCTTAGTGCCTTTCATCTTCTGTTTGAGACAGGGTCTCCCACTGGCCTGCAACTTCGCCAAGTAGGTCAGGCCATCTGGATCACAAATTTTCAGCAATATACCTGTCTCCATGTCCCATTGTGCCACCACTGTGATTACAGCATGTGCCACCACAATGCCTAGGTTGTTTTTTTTACACGGGTTCTGGAGATTTGAACTCAACTCCTCATGATTATGAGGTAAGGACTTCTCTAACTGAACCATGCCCTCAAACCAAAATTAATGATTATGGTTCGTTGCTGTTATTTGTCAGTGGCTATGCTATTTGTTATGATGGCTTCTATCAAATCGCTTTTATACTTACATATCAATATAAAATCCGCTGGCTTCATTTGTGTGTGTCTGTTTCTCTGTTATGTTCCATTGATCCATTGCTAGACCATGTCATAGTCTAATCATCTTAGCAACACTGGAAGCATAGAGATTAACAGGAGATACCAAACACTTTACCCTTCTTTTTCAAGTCATCCCACTTAGTTTCGCTCGGTGACTCATGCACACACATTTTAGAATAATCTTTAGCAAGAGTGGAAGGGGATAAGAGAGAGTAATGGAGGGTAAATATGATTGTAATGAACTGTATACAATGAGATTATCAAAATAAAAATACCCACACACACTCTCTCTCTCTATATATATATATAGACTTCTCATATATATGATAGGTATTTTCATTTTTATACATAATTATATATATGTGTGTGTTACATATAAATACACATATACACTTTCAAGGCCATGCCTTGCCCCTGGCTCCTGGAGGATACCACTTGCTCTCATTGGTATTGTGCCGGGATCAGCATCACCATGTCCGTGTTTTGCTACAGTTGTGCCTTATTATTCCATTTTTCAATGGACTATAAATAGGATTGTATCTTTTATCCCAACTTCCACGCCTTCATTGCTATTTCATATAACTGTGGTTTTTATATTATTGATTTGTATGTCTAGCAAACTTGTTTTTTTAATCCTCTTATTTTTAAATAAATTTTAAATAAATTATCTATGACTTTCTAGACAGAAAATCATGCCTATAGCAAACAAGTTATTTTCCTTTGAGAAATAATCACATTTATTTGATTATCATATCGTGCGCAGGAGAGGAGGCATGTGTGCACTCCGATGTATGTATGGAGGTCCAAGGACAACTTTTGGGAGTCATCGCTCTCCTCTCACAGGCGGGGCCCAGGACAGCCATAAGCACCTTTGCCTGCTGAATCATTTCACAGCTTCATTTGTAAAATTCTCTTTTGTGGAAACATGAAGTGGGAAAGACCTGCAGAACCATGAGAGTAAACATGCTTGCAGCTTCCCAAACTCAGGAGAATGCACTCTGTGTCACATCATGCTGCATGATGTCTGTAAAAGAGGCTGTCTGAACGTGTTACCGGTGTGAGGCTGTCTCTGGCTTCTTGGGAGTGTTAGGAATGGGTATTGAGTTTTGCCAGTGTTTTCTGCCTCATTCCATGATCCCAAGATTTCTTCATCAAGTTGTTCATGTTTCATATGGCCCTGCTTGTTTTAATATCAAACAGGCCTCACACAACTGGAATAAGCACCGTGCCATTGTTCCTCTGAGCCCTGCTCCTTCAGGTTAAGCACCACAGAAGAGGAATGCTGGGAACACACACACACACACACATACACACACTGATCTCCAGGCTCAATTTCAATGGGGAGTTGTACCAGTCCTAAAAACAAAACAAGGGGCTGGAGAGATGGCTCAGTGGTTATAAGAACTGGTTGCTCTTCCAGAGGACCTGGGTTCAATTCCCAGCACCCACATGGCAGCTCACAACTCTCTGTAACTCCTGTTCCAGGGGACCTGACACCCTCACACAGACATACATGCAGGTAAAACATCAATGCACATAAAATAAAAATAAATTATTAAAAAAATGAACAAACAAGCAAACAGAAAAACAGTTCTATCTTGTCTCTGTAATATTGTAGAGGGTGAAAGTACAGACAATATTTATAAATTAATTTTACAAAGTCACAATTACTTGGATACCAAAACATGTACACACATATGCATACCACAATATTGCAGATCCACATCCCTTATAGATGCAAATAAGTGATTGATAATCAATCATTAGCAGATGAAATTTGGGAATGTATTGATAACAACAATGTTCCCAGTATTCCTCTTCTGTGGTGCTTAACCTGAAGGAGCAGGGCTCAGGGGGGCTTTTATTCCCATGTTCCATGCTTCTCAGCACCCAAGGCAAGATGCCTGAGGCAAAGAGGTGTCCCACTATGTGACAGGTACAGAGCCAGGACCCTAACAAGTGTGCCTTCGCTTCTCATGACAGTCTCATGCTTCCTGTGCGTTGTGTTCTGACTCTCTAGCTGCACGTCATGGGGTAGGGAAGAAAAAGTACTTTCCCATCCTCATTCTGAGGCCAATAGCCTTGTCAATAAATAATCTTTCTCTTCCCCAGGACAGTGATCTGGAAATTGAGGTTAAGGGTCCTCACCACATAGACTATGCAGGAGAAACTATACACAGACAGCAGGAGCCCACTTCAGGAGTGAAGGGGGAAGAAATGAACAAGTTGTGAACCCGACACCATGCTGAAGGGTGTAAACGAGAGCCTCTTGGCCTCCCTGCTCACTGCAAAGAGACAGACTTAAGATGAAGATGGTTAGAGACCTGCACAGGCCATGGGAATGAGGTGTGATGATGTAATTCGAGGGGGTAGAACAGAGTAACTTCGCACGGCCCAAGACTAGCTGAAGGCCTCCTATCTTCTTGGGGAAGCAGCGTAGAGGAGGGATTCCCCATTCTGAGGAACAAATACTTAACCCACTCCCTGGATGTGGGACAGGCATACCAAGGAAAAGCCAAGAGAAGTTCCCAAACAGTCTCTGCCTCCAGAAGATGCCTGCAAGCCATGCAGAGACAGGGATGAACAAGGAGTGCCAGCCAAAACCCAGGGCTCTATGCGTGTTTGCAGACAAATATAGCCCAGGATGAACCCTCTGTGTAGCTAAAGATGAGCTGGAACTCTTGACTCTCCTGCCTCTACCTCCCACGTGCTGACATTCTAGGCAGGCCCCGGTAGGTCTGTTTCTGTGGTGTTGGGGGTAGAACCTAGGGTTTCGTGGGTGCTATGCAAGTAAGTGCTCTGTCAACTGAGATACACTCCCAGCACCTACTTGAGTTTTCTTACTGTCAACAAAGGAGCAGTTTTAAAGATACTGCACACAGAATCATCACCACTACTTCCCAAAGGAGGAGGCAGAGGCCTAGTAAGGGATAGCTGATGTTTACTTTGCTCAGTCCATCCACTTGTATTGTATGAGCAACTCAAGACTGATGAAAAAAAAAAACCAGAAGAGAATCTATAAATAAAGGATTCCTGCCCATCCTAAGTCTTACACTTCAAAGCCTGGGAAGAGAGTTCACACTGCTGCTCAAGATCTTCAAAGTGGTTCTGAAGTACAAGCTCCAGTTAGCACTACAATTTTACTCACGGGATTCATTTGTCATGAACCCACGCCATTTCTCTTGTCTCCCAGGAATGACCATGGTAAATACAAGAGGTCTCTGAGCTACTAGCTGCTGAATGCTCTGTGGGGCCAGTAACAAGGAATGTTCTTCCTTTATACAGAATGAATTTCTCATAATTCCACTGTGATCCTTAAATTTAATACAGTATTTAGTATAATAATTAGAGAATCAATAAACTCAAAAATAATTTAATACAGGATACTGTTTCTCTCACCCTTTGATTAATTTTCATAACATTGTTTTAGACGCTAGCACCAACACAGAATTAAAAAGTTAGATAATAACTGCAGAAGATATAATTAGTGTCACTTCTGGAATAACCTTAATACAGGCAATGACACAAAAGAAGAGGAAGAAGAGCCTAGAGGGTGGCCCTTCAGGACAGCACTGCTGCATACAGGAGGGGGACAATGCGGGTTCTGTAGGAATCCATGATGCTTATGAACACAAACACCAGAGAGGGACCCATTAGATCACTGAAGCAACCACACTTCGTTATATTCTCTTGCATGCTTCCATGGAGGTAGGGCACAGGAGCCAGCATATTCATGATGAAAAGGTGTAGGAGAAACAGAGATGTGAGGGCTCCAAGGTGAGGGGTGTGGTGGCTCAGGTCACACAGAAAGGCAGATGTTTGAACATGAACCATGATGATGGCTGGAGGCCAAATGAATATCTCAAGATAAGAAAGAGAAAAGGATGGAGATGTCAACTGGTAGACTGTCATCCAGAGGAGTGAAAGAGATGTCAACAGGTAGATCATCATCCAGAGGAGTGAAGGATGAGAGTAAGAAGAAACCCCAGGGAGACAGCTTATGGAGAAAGAGAACAGAGGCAAACGCATGATGCCAGGGAAGGAGGGAAATGGCAGAACGAGAGGAAGAGGCTGAAAGGAAATGGCCAAGGAAGAACAGGAACAGCATGATGTTGAAAAAGGTGAGGGTAAGGGTTGGGGCTGGGGCTCAGTTGGCATAGTACTTGCCTAGCATGCATGAAGCCCCATGTTCAGTTCCCAGCCCCGCACTAACCAGGTGTGGTTGGTGTATGCCTGAAGTCTCAGCAATCAGATGAAGGTAGGAAGTTAATAATGTCAAAAGTTCAAGGTCATCTCAGCCACATAGAGTTTGAGGCCTGCCTGGGGAACATGATACACCCTGTCTCAAAAATAAATAGAGAAACAAACAAAAAATTAAATAATAAATATAGAGGAAGATGAGGAGGGAGAGAAGGCCAAGAGACAGTTCCAAAAGCTTTGAAAGATTAAACAATGTAAGGCATTGAAATGTCCATGGCTGTGACAATTGAGCGGTCACTCTAAAAGTAAGAATTAAACTTGGAAGGCACCTTCTAGATATTAACATTGGTCTTCCTCTTTGTCTATAGCATCAAGGGGCTTATGACTCAGGTTTCCCTTCTCTGTGTACTTTCAGCTATTTCTTCCACTCAGAATAATGTGTGCATATTTTGAGGGAAATGTATATGCAATAGGAAACTCTGTTTAACTGAATGTACTCAGCTGAACAATTCCACGTGCAGACAGTATGATCCTGCATGCTCTCTCAGTCTGTATACATGATTTTGTAAGGCTATTCAAATCAAACACATCACCTCTAATACAACCATATACATATCCATTAATACTATTCTTACAAGGTTTTTTGATAAATTAAAACATATATGATGCAATCTTAATTTTAAAAGGTTTAGAAAGCAGTTTGCCAGGCAGGATCTCAATGAGGGTCAACAGCATAAGAGAAAGCAGAAGTGCGATATGTGCTTCTGAATGCATTCATAAAATAGGATTATGGGTGTTTTTCTTCTGCTTGCTCACGTTCTTTTATATTTATCTAATATATTACAATGAATATGCATTAAGTAAAACTTAGAAAATCATGGAAAGTAATAATCAAGTCCTATTATTACAAAGACAAGAAGAGAGGTAGAGCGACGGCTCAGCTGGTAAAGTACCTGTCACTCAGACACGAGGACAGGCATAGAGGTCCCCAGGACCCATGTAAAGCAGATGCATCAGGATCTGAGCACTGTTTCTCAAGAGCATTTCAGAACATCTACTACATAATACATTCCCCCTTTGCACCTACTCCCACCAACACAGTACGCTCTCCTGATGGGTGCGTGTGACAGAGACAGCCAGAGATGCCCAGGGCTGGCGTATAAGTTCAAATGCTCCTGTGCACACTTCATGTACCAGAACCCAGCTGCTGCTCCCCATTGCCAAGACAGCGTGTTCATTGGCTGGTCTCACTGAGAGCTGTTGCTGAAAGGACTATATCAGACCAGGCCAGGGCCAGCTAGGCTCCCAAATTAAGATGACGAGTGCTACCTAATCAGCATCTCTCAGACACACATGACGCAGAGTACAAACTGATTTCAGCCTTCCGGGTGAAATCCCACACAGTATCAACACATGGCTAAGGATGCGATTGACTCTTCACTGTCATGGGACTTAGCCCTCCCCTTACTATTTGCTTTTTTCTTCTGCTATTATTTCATAGCCAGATACGTGAATCAAAATAGGCAAAATATGAAAAATGAACACAAGAAAGATTCCAATCAAATGCTTTGAAGGTCTCAAGAAAGAGGTGCTCACACTCAAGGGGGACAATTGAGTGAAGGGAAAGGATGGAAGCTGAAAACAGGAAGACCCAGGACAGAGACAAGAGACAGAGCGTGCCTCTTAGTTATAGCTGTCGACTAGCCACAGCCAAGAACCACCAGGGACAAGAATCTTAAGAGGATTATATAGATCAAGATCCCCTATGTACATGACCAGGGATGAGATCGGGGCAGTCATCTTGATGGTTCAATGTTCTAGCCTAGGATGAACCTAGAATACAGCGAATGAACAATATGGCAGGTCGGGGAAAACGAGATAGTCACAGGACCCAGGTATTGGCAGTTCAGCTGGAACCTATTACATTGGGGTGGTAGACACTGGGTGGGCACAAGCTATCTGTAGTGACATAAATGAGAAGATGCAAGACTCGAATTAGGAGAGGCCAGTCTTTAAGAGACAAAGGGAACAATCACAGAAACAGAAGAAAGGGCTGGGGAGATGGCTCAGTTGGTAAAGCTCTTGCTGTGTGTTGTGAGGACCTGGGTTTGACCCCCAGAACCCACATAAGGCTGGATGTGGCAGTGCATGTCTGTAATCCACAGCTCCATTAATATATTACACAATCATATTAATGTGATATGAAATATGATACCTTTAATTTCTTGTGTTATTCTTAACTATAACATATTCATAATTGAAAATTGCTAATCATAACACCAGCACCCCTGTGGGGAGAAAGGAGTCAGAGACAAAATTATCCCATTAACTTGCAGGCTGCCCAGCCTGGCATATTCAGGGACAAACAACACACACACACACACACACACACACATGTACATGCACATGCACACACACACCACATAAGAATGGAAAAAAAAACTGCTCACAGACAAAGTTCTGAAACTCCATTTAATATTAAGAAGAGTGTTGTTACCCAGGAGTAACAGCACCAGCCCTTCTTCCAGCACTGCAGACATAAGGACTGCTTCAGAAGCAGACAATATTTCCAGAGGGGAAGAGTTGGTGTTGCACAGATGCAAGAGCTTAACTTGTATCTTTAAGTCATTCAAGGAGAAACCCAAGCAGTGTTTTGAATTATCCAATGTAATTCTGAAATTGATCCGAAGAATTACAAGTAAAGGCAAAGGAACCAAACAAATTAAGAAAGCAGATGGATTTACGGAAATACATTTTAAGGTGATAAATATTTGCCGAGATACTGACTTTTTATGCAAAATAAAGGGAATTGGGGGAGAGCAGGCTCATAAACAGAGACGATGGAGATGGAATTTCTTGTTCATGCTCACACACTGTCCACAGGTAAAGCAGCAATGAAAAAGAATGCATGACATTCAAAAAAACTACTGTTAGGAACGTTAGGAAATAATATACGGTTCTATTAATATATTACATAAATAATGTGTTCAATCATATTAATGAAATATGCAATGTGACATCTGTAATTTCTGTTCTTATTCTTAACCAAAACATATTCATAATAGAAAATTGCCAAATCATAGTCACACACAAAATACAGCCGGGTGGCACATAAATTGAAATATTAAATCAAAGTAATGGATGTCTCTTTTGTCTATCCATCAGATATATATTGAAAATATAGAGAGATCTAATAGCACCAAAAATATTTAGTAGGCACTTAAGCACACCAGTAGTCTATGTGTAAATTGATAGGGCTCTAGCACACTGAAGACTGCTTCATACCATATTACATATAATAGATCAAAAGTATATTTTATAACGTGTTGTGCATGACATGATGAAGGCGGAGAGATCGGACGCTTATGTAAAAAAAGGAATCCCACACTAGCTCAGAACTAAGAAATAGACCCCTGTTTACTAAAAGGTAAAATTTACAAAGTCAGGACTCTCTGCTTGAACGATGGATGTAGATCAGATCCAAAGCAAACCGAACAGCAAATGGGGCCCAAGGGGAAGCAGAGAGGAAAAGGGGCCGGACGCGCTTCTGCATCCAGGTAAATAGTCTAAGAGGCCAAGCCCCAGTAGGCGGGTAGTTGCTAGCTATACACCCTTCCGCAGCAACATGATGCATGTTGATTTTAAAAACCATTTATATTCTTTGATCTAGCAATTACAACTCCATATTATATGATAGACTAATAATCTGAGACACAAAAATCCATGTTTCCATCAATATGGGTATAAAAATAACACAAAAACCAGAGGATATACCTAAAATGAAGCTAGAGAAACAGGTACGTTTATGCTGAAAACTTAAATTATCCAGAAAATAAAATATATATTTCTATATCTGCTTACTATTTTATTTTTATTGTTCTGGGAACAGAATATCACTGAACTTGCTGTGTACCCGAGAACGACAATGAACTACTGCTCCTGCCTCTACCTCCCAAATGCTCAGGCTACAGGTGTGTGCGGCATGACACACAGCCTGAAATCTATATTCAAGAACGTTAGCAATGTGAGCAGCTTCATGAGCATTCTGTGGCTGTTGAGATGGCTTGGTGCACAAGCACGAGGACTGGAGTCAGACCCCGTGGTGACTCACAGCTCTAACCCACTGCACAGGGAGAGAGAGGAGAATGATGCTGGGCCAGTCTAGCTGAAAATATCAAGTTCTTGGGTTAGTGAGAGGCCTTGTTTCAAAAAATAGGGTGAAAGCAATGTCGACCTCTGGTCTCCACAGGCTTATGCACACATACATATAACACACAGGCTCATACACACATACATACACCACACAGGCTCATGCACACACACATACATCACACAGGCTCATGCGCACATACGTACACCACACAGACTCATGCACACATACATATACCACACAGGCTCATGCACACATACATACACCACACAGGCTCATGCACACACACATACACCACACAGGCTCATGCATACATACATACACCACACAGGCTCATGCACACATGCATATATCACACAGGCTCATGCATACATACCTATAACATACAGGTTCATGCACACACACATACATCACACAGGCTCATGCACACATATATATATTATACACCTGAAAGTCATTTAAAGGGAACATAAATATATTGTACAATCAAAATCATAAGTATATACAACACTTAGACCACACATGGGTATACACTGGACACCAAGGAAAGAAACAGATTCCAGAAGATTGCTGAAAACAATTATGGGCTTTAGAACATCTTAGGTTACTTTTTCTTGATGTCCTAAATTATGTATCATAGAGTTTTAGAAACAGGAAGAATTTTCAAGAAGAAAACTATGGAAATACAGCATTGTTTTGGGTATCTGAACAGGAATGAGAATATAATAAAATTATTTATGTAATTATTCATTTAATGTCTGTTCTCAATTCAATTATAAGTTAAGTGAGAGTAAGAACCATGTCTACCCTGTTCTCACTTATCTCTTGAATGCCTGGCACAGTAAATAAACTTAATAAATATGGATGAGTGGATGAATAATTTAAAAAAATGAAAAGAGCAACAGGGAGGCAAGGTTGTGGTCGATACGTCGGGGAAAGAGCCCAAGAGTTCAAGAGCGACTGCCCCATCTCCGTTTACTTCTACTTCTCCTCTTTCTAGTCTTCCCCTCTTCTCTTTTACTCCTGTAAGATATTTAGTCTTGAGGGAACAGAAATTTTATTTTTAATCTTTTAAAATTTTTGGCGCATACATATGGCCTGTATGCATGCGTGATCGAATGTTTGCAAGCGTAGTCGGATTAGCTAGCCAGCTTCCCCTGAGGATCCCATCCCTGCCTCTGGAGTGGTGGGACTACAGGAGGCCACCATGTCAACCTGGCATTCATGGGATGCTGGTCCACACGCTGGTGCAGCGTGTGCTTTATCCACTGAGCCCTCTCCTTACTCCTCGCTAGCCATTCAAACACACCACCACTGCCTGTCACAGTCCCTGCCTATAAGACATATTTAATTCATACCATATAAGTGGGAACAGAGAGCAAAAGATGGAAAATGGAGGGGAAAACAAAGTCATGGTAAATTCATCAGAGTTCGGAGCCCCAAACTATGAACGAAAGGACTGACAGCTAGTCACAGCCTGTTCCAAGTCCTCATGGGGAAGCAAGGCACACAGGGGACACTGGGTACGACTGTCAGTGTCATCATGGATTGCCAAAACTGAAGGCTCCCCTGCTTGATTTGACCAAAATTAGTGCGTTGAGGGACCTCCCTTCTGAGAACATGGTAGTCTCCCCTCTTCTCACCTAGTGGCATCTTCACACTGCTTCGTGAAAACCCTAAAACCCAAGAAGAAGAACTGAGTCATTTTTGGTCCTACACATCTGAAATTCAGATATCTCTAGCTGCTTTTCATATATATTTGAACGTATTCATGTTGAAAATGATTTGGAGGGGTGGCACATTGGTGCAATTGCCTGAAAGGAAGCAGGAATCGGTAAGCTTGCTGATGAATGATGAGAGACATGATTTTTTTTCTGCCAAGCTGAAGAAATTTTCCTTCAAATACTGTTTCTTATAGAACAAAATCATCTGAAGAGAGCAGACATGTGATGCTTTCTGATAGACCACAGAGCCCAAAGGAATACCAGTCAGTGAGGTCCTCGAAGTCCAGACAGAAATGGACAGCTTTCTTTCATTTTTCACTTTGAGACAGGGTGTCACGCATCCCACATTGGTCTCAAACTCCCCATACAGCAGAAGACAACCTTGAACTTCTGATCCTCTTCAGTTTTGTAATTTTAAGCATACATCGCCATACCTGGTTTAATGCAGATCTGGGGCTGGAGCCCAGGGCCTCCAAACGCTAAGCAAACACTCTGCCAACTGAGCCACATCTCCAATTCCCAGACTACTTTACTTCTGAAGGGTTTGAGATGATCTATTATAAAATGGGTTATACAGATGCAAAGAAGTACTTTGGGGGTGGTTAAAAGTATGTATATGTGTGTGCAAGGTACCTGCAGATGCCAGAGGTCCCTAGTCCCCCAAAGCTTGAGTTAAGGTGGTTGTTAGCCACCCAGTAAAAGCTCTGCAAGAATGGCTAGTACACATTCTCAGCTTCTGAGCCACTTCTCGAGCCCACAAAGCATTTCCTTTAATTTATTTGGCAAGTCTCATAGTTTTGAGTAATAGCAATTTTATTTTGATCTTCTAAAGGAGAGTATAATTAACTTAAAAACAAATCGCAACATGTTGCAAGCCCCCTGGGAGCAATAAGTTACATGACTGTGTCACAGAACTGTCTATGGAGGACCTCAGCTGAAGGGACGGGGTGTCCATTCAAGTTACTCCGGGTTAAAACAATGGGGATCTGTAAGAGCAGAACCCCGGTTTCACTTTCTGAATGAGATGGGCCATGGCACATTTGCTTGGTGATTTATCTGTGGAAGTTATATCCTGATCTTATAATTCAAAATTGGTGGAGCTGCTTGATGCGTGATTTATTGGGTTTCTCTTTATCCTAAATGCCAGCAAAAAGGATATGCTATCCATGGGTCTTACTTTTTCATTTACTACATGAAAAATCTGAAAGAGAAGTAATATGATTATAAAAAGATAAGCCCTGTCACTGTCATTGAACATTAACAATAAGCCTCAAGTGAATTATATTCTTGGGGAAAATAGGATTTTCTCATGACCCTGGAAGGGAAAAAATGTATATATTTACAATAAAAAAGACTGATACTATGTGATACCCAAGACATAAATATAACGTTATGTAGTTCTAGATTTCATGGTGTCATGTGGAAGTTCGGCCAGCTAGCACTAGGAATAACATCAAAGCCATTACCAGGAGCATGAAGTTTTGCATCCATAACCAGGCTGTCTCTCCCAGCTGCCATTTCAATTATTTTCTTCAGACATTTTGGTCTGCTTCCCTTGTACACTAGAAGCCTTACCTAAGAGCAAAGAAGCCACTGGGTGATTCCTCAAGACAACATTCTGAGAACTTGAAGAATACATCTGTAATAATCTATATAAATACATACATACATACACACATATATACTAACTATATATATATATGTATATAGTTATAGTTATAGTTAGTGGACATGTTTTGTAGCTTAACAGCTCAGACACAAAACATTCATTTCCTCACCGAGGATCAAAACAACGATTGGAAATGTTTTTGTTTGCAATTGGAACACATGTTCTAGCTGTCAAAACATGTCCAAATAAAGCATTATTTCTAAAAAAGGTATTTAGTTTGGAAAATACATGCCTGTGTAGACGCAGACGTAGAGGAATTTAGAATTTTATATTAGCTCATCAGAAGGGAGAGATAATAACTTCAAATTACTTGCTTATTCTGCAGAAGAAACTGGGCAAAAAGCTTCATATTTATCATCTAATTCAAAGCCCATTATTATTAAAGTGAGAAACAGGAAATCTGAGGCCTAAAGAAATTAAGCAATTTGCTCAAAATTTCACAGATAGTGAAGGGCTATGATGGTTGGACTGCATTCAGTCACAAGCAATAATAACAAACATATATTAAAGCTTGATTAAAAAATATTCTCATACAACAACAAACTAGAAGTGTGAGCTCAGAGGCAGGGCAACAGTGTGAGTATATCTGTGAAGAATCTCCCCCTTCTGGCTTCTTCAGAACTCCACTCAGGCTGCTCCCATGCTCATTGCTGTGTAACTCCTCCATAAGAAACACACTGGAAACATCAGGCCATCCTGAGCTGTCAAAAGGACACAGCAGCTTGGACAGGTTTTGCTACAAGTAGCTGGGAGAAGTAGGCTGATGACCCACTATAGCTGCAAGAGAAGCAGGGACACTGAAGGAATGGTTCCTACTTTCTTTAGAAAAGGGGTTGACAATACATTTTGTGCAATAAATAGTGAGAGTGTGTGGCTCACATGGTCTCTGTCACAGCTACTCACTTCTGTCCACAGAACTGGAAAGCAAAGTGAGTGGCTATGTTCCAATAAAACTTTATTTGGAGAAACACAAAATGGTTTGAAAGTAGGAACACAGGTTAATTTGCCCCTCAGCAATTATTGGCTGACCTCAGAGTAATCATGGCTCAGCACTTGGGATGAGTAGAGACAATAGTGCTGTTTGGAACAAAATGACAGTCTTGTAGGAAGGAAGGGGGATAGGCTCTGGCTCACTCATTAGTAGTATGCACTTCAGAAGTGAGGCAGGCTCAGGATTCGAACTGAATGACACCTCAGTCTATAAATGCTGCCCCTGTGCCATCTCTTTTAAAGAAGATCACCTTTGTATCTAAGGAGATGGAAATTAGAAGATTCCATGTGGGAACACTACAGTCTAAAACGCTAAAGGTTTTCCAGAGATCCCACTGCCAGAGAGCAACAAAGATGAAATATCTTTGGTTGCTTTGCTACTGCTGTAACTGTTTCTGTAGAAGCAGTGAAGTTGGCATCTGCAGAACATGTCTGAATGGTTTTGTTCCTCACCCCATTTATTCTTTGCAATCACATCTATGACTTCTTAGCGCTTATACTACATTAAAGAACTCAAGTCCTAAAGAGTAGCTAATATGCCAACAATCATGCAAACATGAATGGTAGTATTGAGATATGAACCCATGGCTGATGCCCAAGCCTGGGCTCTGAAGTCACTAGCCTGCAATGACCTTCTAGTTCTGTGACCTTAATACTCCTTGGGGGCAGAGGAAAGATCTAACACTCCATTGGGACATTCAGAAGGTCTCCCATTAAACAGTATTAATACATTTAATTTTGTACACATAGGACCCAAATAGGAGTCAAGAGTTAGGCAATAGCTGGGCTGTGCCTGCCCTGAGTATCTATTATCTTGAATCTCTGAAGACTGGCTGCCCTCAGCACAGGCAAAAATAGATTCTGGAGGTGTTTCCTTTCTGAAGTGTTATAGCCTCTGAGAGTGAAACCTTTTCTGAGAATGTCTGGAGGCCACCCATTCCTTCTCTCATCCCTTTTCTCCAAGCTCTTAACTGCAGGTTCACAGGAAGCTACAAGAAATAACACAGACCATCGATGATTCCTATAGTTCACTCCTTTCAACGGTAATAGCTCGTGGAACCACCAAAGGGTAATGATGCCAGGACACTGCAACTGATACAGTTGAAGTGCAGAGCAGACCCAGGTCACAGCAGCCTTTCTGGGACCCATACCTGTCGCCCCTCCCAACCTCACTCTTACCTGTGTGCTCCTTTGCTGACTTGCCTTTCTAACAACAACAACAAGAATGGAACTGTGCAGCATGTGGCCTTCTGGAACTGAATCGGTTTGTCACTATGGCTCCTTAGTGACTCACCCCAGTCCTGTGCACTTATTCTTTTGGTCACAGTGCAGAATTCTACAATGCAGAGGAGACTGATTGCTGGCTAGCAAGATGACAGACATTTTACATGTTTTTAGTTTGTAGCTATTAGTAATTCAATTGCTATGAGCATGTGGGTACATATTTTTGTGTGAGCATAATTTTTTCCATCTCTCTGTGTTCTTTTAGGCTGCCTCAACACTGTTTTGGCACCCCAAAGAGATACTATAAAGATCCCTGCTTTTGTTGTTCTTCTGTTTTGAGGTAGGATCTTATGTGTCCCAGGTTGGTCAAGAGTTCACTGCACAACTGAAGATGACCTTGAACTTCTGCTGAGAGGGCTGGGATTGCAGGTATGCACCACCATGTCCAATTTTATGGAGTGCTAGAGATCAAACCCACTTTGTGCGTGAGCTTTCTTGGCTAACTATGCTGGTTTGAATGAGAACAGCCCCGATAGGCTCATATGTTTCAGTATTTACTTGGTCCCAGTTGGTGGAATCATTTGGGAAGTATGAGGAGGTATGGCCTTTGTTGGAGGGGGTGTATCAATGGGGGCGGGCTCTGTAGTTTCAAAGGGCCAATGCCATTGCCAGTTAGCTCTGTCTCTGCCTTGCGGTTGTGTCTCAAGATGTGAGCTCACACCTATGGCTCCACTGCCATGTCTGCCTGTCTATGACCATGCTCCCCACCATGATGGTCTTGGACCCTAACCCTCTGAAACCATAAGCCACAAACAAACCCTTTCTTCTATTGGTTGCCTTGGTCGTGGTGCCTTAAAAGTAATTAGGGTATCAACTGAGTCTTCATTCCAGTTGCTTCTCGGCTCTCACAGGTTAGAGTCAGGCACCAGACACAGGGACAACAGATATGCTCTAGAATCCAATGAAAGTCTTCAAACATTCAGTCTACAGAAGGAGAAGAAAAGCAGCCACCCAACCTATACTAATTATAGGTAAATGTCCCCATATCCTTCCATTTACTTGACCTTGTCCTAGGCTGTAGGCAGCCTAGCCTTCTCCTTCAAAGCTGTAAGAACAGAGTGCTTCCTTTCCCAGTTGATAAACTTGAAGGTAATTGCATATTTTGATTTATGGAAATTTATAAAACTGCTCCCCATAGGACACAAGTACTGTATTTATGCATGGAAGGATTTTTGCTCATTTGTTTGTGTAGTTTTTGTTGTTCTGTTTTTCTAAGGTGGGGTCTTGTTATACAGGCTAGCACTGAACTCATGATCCTCCTGCCTCAACCTCCTGAGTGCTAAGGTTACAGCTATCACAGTTCTGCCTGGCTATAGACAGTTTTATCAGACTGAGTATATTCTTGTCCACTCCTAGTTTGCCTAGAGATTTTTATACAACTAAATTTAATTTTAACATTTTTAATAAAGTAACACATTCACCAGATTTTTTTATTTTTTGCCTCTTGATATGGTTAGTCAGAACTTGCACAGTTTTCAAATGTTCAACAGGCCTTTGATACCTGGACTACATTCTGTTTAATAATGTATATATACTTTTTTACACATTTCATTTTTATACATTCAGTGGTATTCAATGGAAGCTGTTATGTCTAGACCTATGAAAGAGGATATGTTTTTTCTAGTGCTACCTAACATTGATATCAAAGGACTACAATCCCCATAAATAAATCGGGAAGCATTTCCTCTTCTATTTTTTGAGGGAGATAATGTAAAAAATAAAATCTAATGGTTCTTTTTTCAAATAAAAGTGCCTTGACTCCAACCACAGAAAAGTAAATACTAGAAGCATACTGAGATAGCTATCCACCCTGTCCTAACTTAGAGAAGAAACTTACGAACAACCAAACAAGCTTGCTTAAGGACCTACAGATGTTACAAGGTCAAAAGTCTTATAAGCCTTAAAATACAAAGGATATAAGATGTAGAGTCAGACCCACGCCCAGGATCTGGATGACATCCAAGACCGTACCTTCCTGATTACTCAGCCGGTGAGAAAAGGAGGAGAGAGCCGTGTCAGGGTATTACAGAAAAAAAAACAGCCCTCTTGTCATCTTACGTTAATGTACAGATTTACAAGGTCATGAGATAAACAACACAGCTTTCTACACATTCAGTGACATTGAAAATTACATGGGGAGGTGGAGGTACAGCTCAGTGGTACAGTGCTTGACTGGTATACACAAGTGCTGAGTTTTATGCCAGCACTAGGAGAAAAGAGAAAGCGAATGGCATAAGCATATCTTTCAAGATAAATTACCAATTCAGTTTCCTTACTAGGTTTTTTGACTACGCACGTCTCCTATTTTTCCTTGGTTGAATGCGAGCGCTTCCTTTGGAGGGTAGATGACTTAACCTAATGGGCCAGCTATGAGCACACAACCATCTTCATGCAGCCCCCTTGTCACGATGTTGGGAATCCAGGGTCTGTATGCTATCCCTCTCACTTCCGATCCCAGTGATTTGTGCCTTTTACCTGATTTTCTTCTCTGTCTTGCTGAAGTTTGTCCACATGGCCTATCATTTCTAAAGACCAGCTTTTGGGAGTTCAGTTTTGCTATTACTCAGTTTTTTGGTCCTCCTCCCTCTGCCTGTTCTTCTTTACACGTTAGCAAGCCCTCTAATATGAAATACAGCTGCAGTTCTCTCTATTGGATTTATTCTCCTCTCTTGATATAGGAGTTTAAGACTTCCCTCTTGGGGCTGGCAATATGGCTGAGCAGGTTACTATTAAGTAACAACATTCGTTCCACAGTGTGAATTCCAGAGACCAAAGTTAAGGGGTGTGTTATGGCCATGCTAATGCTTGTGCTCGTGAACATTGGAAATAATGCATTCTCTGTTCTTTCCTGCACCCCCACTTGTAGGAAACCAGCTGCCCCTGGAGCTCTGCAAACCTCCATCTGCTTGTGGCTTCAGAAGAGAGGGTTTTCCTTGTCCAGGACACACAGGTGTTGAGTCAGCAACTCAGAGATTCACTGAAGTCCCAGTGCTCCTGTTGGAAAGCCACTTCTCCTTACCCACAGTGTCTCTGTGCTCTCGGTTCCATGATGTTCAGGAAATATTAGCTGTGTGCAGAGGAACATCCAGGGCAGAGATGGCTCTGCTCTGACAGGGCATGAGGTCAGCACACATTCTTTGAATGGCTACTATGTCCCAGGTACGTATACGTTTCCATTCTTGTGAAATGTACTAAATCTTAACACTTCTCATACTCACATAAAATAATTGCAATAATCAGGGGTTATACCATGTGCCCAAATCATGAATTCCCCACAAAAATCTCTCAATCTGCTTCCTGCTGTCTAAATGGTTTTGTTAAGAGCCCAAAGGCATATATAACTCTTAAAGTTGAAGGGATTAAATGGTCATGTGTTTATTGAACAAGCATTAGGGTTTGCAGATTGGGAGTGGGTCTTGCTATAGCAATGAGGACACATCAGAGAACACAACGGATAAAACAATACATGCTCACACAGCTCACTTTCAAGCACAACACACAAGACAGTGGGTGTCACGCCCACGGAGGTTGGTGCTATGCTCATCCGCTCCATCAATTCGCTCAGGGCAACGCCTTGCTAAGTGATACCCTGCCTGAAAATTGCTCCTTATAAGCCCAGAGTTTGATGTCAGAGCCTCCTCTGTTGTGAGCAGATCTGGCTGTGGCACAGTGGGAGGTACTCTGGAGCTGATAGGGTTGAGGGAAGAGTTCTGAAGACAGGAAAGAGAGCACAGGGCAGCGGTGCTGGGGTCCAGCTTCCCAGCATATGGAGACGCCACGTGCTTCCATGGCAGACAAATGAATGGCGACCTGGGACAGCCCAGTTCATACTCATGCCTTGGTGGGAACAATGCCATTGGCTCTGTTCCGAATCCCAGGACAACTGTGTGTGGTTTATGACAGCTTCATTACAGAGAAGCTTGTCCCCTCTGGAAATGTTAATTTATAAATCACAGAAATTGCTACTTTCATCAATAGTGAGCAGCTGTGGATTTATTATTTTTTTTCAAGTACCCAGCAAGATCAAAAGCCCAAGCTTGTATTTTGACTGTGATGTGGAATAAACCCTGGGGTAGGATCTTGTTTCTCCAGCCTTGATGAACTTAGCCTTCAAATGGGTGTGACAACGTCTCCCTTGCCTAGTCCCTCATAGAACCAAAATGAAAGGTTAACAATATTTGTAAACAGTGATACATAAGGTTGGTTTATTTTGCATATATATATATATATATATATATACACACACACACACACACGCACATATATGCATGTGTGTAAGCCCATGTGTATGTGGGTATGCATGCATGCTTATACAGGCTATGACATCAAGTGTCTGTCGCAATTATTTTTCATTTTATTTATGAATCAAAGTCTTCAGCTGAACCCAGGACTTGCCAATTCATTGAGTCTACCAGGCAAGCTTACTTTGGGTATTTCCTGCCTCTCCATCCTGAGTTCCAGGATTCTAGAAGACTGTCACATCTGTCCATGGGTCCTGAGGCTCTGAACTCTGGTCCCCAGGCTTAAACTCCAAGGACTTTTCTCCATGGAACCATCTCTCCAGCCACGTGTAAGTTTTAGTACAATGGACCCCATCAGTGCTCTGGCAGTGGGAGGTTTGATAATTACTAATCAATGGCTCCCACGGGCTTGATGGTATTTAGAATCTGCTTTTATTTGGTCTACTGTTCACTGCATGAACATTCATAAGGGGCCAGAGGCACGAAGATTGGGAGTCCAAAGTTATCCTCAACTACATGGTGATATCATGGTTAGCCTGGGCTACATAGGACCCTGTCTAATAAGAAAAACAAAACCAACACAAAACAGAAAAAAAAACCTCAGATATTCTTCTATGGATGAATGGTTAAGCAATCTAAGATGCATCGTTAACACAGAATTCCCAGCAATAAAGAGGATTGAATTAATGATTACAGGCATTATCTCAAGTGGATACCCAGAATACACACACACACACACACACACACACACACACACACACACACACACACACACGTTTGTACAGGTGTATATGAGAGTTATCATTCAAAGTGCATTTTTGTAAGCAATATCCATGAGTTCAATTGATTAGACTGACTCTGTGCCTACAGTTTCATAGTTTCATGTTCTGCTCTAGAAGAGGGGAATACGGATTGAATCAAGACATGCATGCTGTTAGCGATGGAGGACACACAGTACACACTACAAACAAACACAATGCGCTGGAGAGCATCAGGCACCATGGAACAAGTGGATAGAATCAGAAACACAGTCACTTTTGCACAAAGCTTATTTTCAATGAATCCGTGATTATATTTCTGGGTAAAATCCAATAAAATACAGGAAGCAGAGGAAACACGTGTACAAGAGACATGTATGTGTACCAGGAGCCACAGCAATCCTTGCCAGACTGTTTATGCTGTGCTAGGGATGGAACATGGGGATTGGTGCATACTGGGAAATCCCTCTACCCCCAGAAGCACACCTTCACCCCATCTGTGTTGTTGATGACTCTTCAGTAACTACATACAAACCTTCCAACTTTACCCACCATAAGTAAAGGTCCTATGGACATTTGCGCATGTATTTTTACATACACCCAGGTTCTCATTTTCCTTAGAGAAATGCCAAGAATGAGAATGACAGATGATAATTGTGTGGTTAATTTTCTTTTAATTATGAATTGTGGTGTGTGTGTGTGTGTGTGTGTGTGTGTGTGTGTGTGTGTGTGTGTGTGTGTACAACCTGCAGAAATCAGTCTGTCCTTCCACCACATGCATTTCTGGGATTAAATTCAGGTCAACAGGCTTGGTGGCAAGTGTCATTACCCTTGGAGACATCTTGCCGGCCTGATATGGTTTTTCAGAATAGTAGTGCCAGTTTACACACTGACCAGTAGCTTATGAGTGATTCCATTTGTTTGCGTCTCGACAGTATGAAATACTGTTTCTTTTTATTCCTTAATTTTAATTTTTCACTGTTCTGATAAGCAAGTCCTGGAATGTGACTGTGGTTTGATTAACATTTTCCTAATGGTTGATGATACTGAACATATTTTGATATGTTTACTTGACATCTGCACACCTTCTTTGGTGGAATGTCTATTCACTTCTCTGCCAATTTTCTAATTGGATTTTTTTTGTTAACTATTGAATTCTAAGAATTCTGTATAGATTCCAGACACATGCCCTTGGCGGCTTGCAAGTTACGCCCTGCTCTGCAGCTTGTCTCTCCATTCTTCTCCCACAGAAGCTTCCAAATTTGATGAGATCAGTGCTCTGCTTGTTTTCATTCATGGATCATGTTTCCATTGCCACATTTAAGACTCCCTCACTAATCTAGATTATCCAGTGTGTCCCCTAAAAAGTCCTTATGCTCTTATACTGAAGCCTGGAAAATGCTTGTGTTGACCCCCCCATTTTTTCATACAAGGTGTAAAGCGTAGCCTTTGTTTATTTTGGACACAGAACTCTCAATGCGCTAGCTCCTGAGCCATCTCTCCAACACAAGTGTTTTCTTTCCACTGAACTGCTTTTTAGAAGTTGTGGGAAAATAAGCACAACAAAATTGTACATTTTAGTGATTGAGTAGTGTTAAAAGTGTTCTTAATGTTCTATACCCACAACTGTCCACCACCACATCCAGTTTATGCAGGACTGGGGATGTACCCCTAGGCCTCCTGCATGTTACACAAGCACTATACCAACTGGCCTACATCCCCAGCCCCAGAACGTTCTCACCGTCCCACATGGGGACTCTGCACCTAATCAGTAGAAGCTCCCATCCCCGCCTCATCCCTCCTCTACTCTCTTTCTATGAAGTTGTCAATTTGCAACATCTCATATAATATAATCAAACAATGGTTGCTCTATGTCTTCACTAAGGCTTGAAGAAAGTACAACGTGAGGTTCCCAGACTTCTTCTCCAAGACCAAAGAAGCAGATATCTACTAGGCCAAAAGCAACAGGTATCTTTTGTCTGTTCAGAAGAGAGGAGCAAAGGTGAAGCTGGAGTGTTAAGGGCACCCAAGCATTGCTAGGTCTCGTGGGGGCACTCTCTATGCACATTTGCTTTGTTCTGAGCAAAACGAACCACTCTAATGTGGAAGCAACACAACCTAACTTATGCTCTGAGTATCCTTGGCCAGGTGGGGAATAGATTACAGAGGAGCAAGAGGATGAGATCAGACTGTACAGGGTGATGTAATAAACCTGGCGGAGGATAGCCATCCCTTAGTCCAACATGACAAACTAAATGGTTAGATTATGAACACATTTTGAAAGAAGAGCCAGCAGGGTTTTCTTTGCCCATGGGTGAAAAAATAGTATTGCCAAGAATGACAGCAGGTTTTTGGACAGAACAGTTTGAAAGACAAAGTTGCTATTAAATGATAAATGAAATGTGGGTGAAGTGGGCCATGGACAGAGGTCAGAATTTCATATTTCCATCAGCTCTCCAACTGGCACTGTCTCAAACATAAGGTCCACAGTGGAGGCTGAGAGCCAAGCCTGAGACAGGCCTGTTTTTATTGGGTATATACATCATTAAGACCGTTCTCTTTATCCAGAGGGCCAGGAGGGCACATCAAATGCCTACTATTTCCTCTCAGTCTTGCCATGTCCTTTATCTGAGCCACCAGGATTAACCTTATTGTTCTTCTTATCCAGTATGTATTGGTCTGCAAGAGCCAATTTCGTGACTCTAGCTTCTAGGAGACTCATGCCACAGTGGAAAGTTGAGGTCTGCTGTGGCACAAGTATCCATGCCATAAAAATTGGCAGGAGCTTCGAATCATGCCTTTTCCTGCCAAGTGACAATCATTAAACATTGATCAGCATATCGATGCCTTTGTCAGTGTCTAGAGCATAGAGCTCTGTGTCTCCGTGCACCACATGTGAATGTCTGGGCAGAAGGCTCCCATTCTAACGCACTGCTCACGCACTCCACAGTGGATCCACCACTGCTTCTGGGACTGCAGTCCAACCTCAGCAAGACTATAATGCCAACTTCTCTTCTCATGTCTTCCTTCCTTTGCCCCCCAGAACCCCAGGTCCCCTTGTGGACACTCCTTAGCTTCCCTTTCTAGGCCTCCACTCCACCCCCTTTTATCAAACAACCTCCACCCCAGAGTTGTTAAGAACTATATGACGTATCTTCATTCCCAGGACATCTCTATCATTGCTGTCACCATCTAATGCTGTTTTATCCTCAGTTTTTAGATAATAGAACTTCTGGTCCACAATTTCAACATGGACATGGAAAAGTCCTTCAGTTCAGACCCTACAAACCCATGCTCACCACAGAATTACCATTCCTGTTGCTGCCTCCATTTCTTCAATGATGTTAGAGCTTTAAAAGCACTTAATCTGGCTTCTATTATAAAAATAGTTTACAATCGCTTCATCAATACTGACTTTGGTGTTTATAAATTGGATTTATAAGTCTCCAATGAGGCTCCTATATGTACTTTCCTCCCTGGTGTGTAAAGTACTTCTTCTGTATAATAAGGTTAGGAAACTAATAACCACAGGCACAAAGTAACAGGGATGCCAGCTAGAACAAAGCATCATGGGACTGCAAAGTTCTCTGGGAGTCCCACAGTCAAATTAAGCTAGCTAATGCATGGGGAAAGAAGAACATTCAAAATAACACAAGACAGAAACCAAAGAGTAAGATCCCATCTAAGCCTCCCACAATGGCTACAAACCAAGCCAGTGGGCAAGTACTCCTGTGTTAATATATTTAAAACTATTGTGTGTGTGTGTGTGCGTGCGCATGTATGCATGTGTGCAGACATGGAAAATACCTTAGCTATCGTTCTTTAGACACTATCCACCTTGTGTTCTTCAGACCTGGTCACTCACTGGTCGAGACCATGTCAAATAGACTGAGTTGTCTGGCCAGCAAGGCCCAAGGAGTTCCATGTCTCTACTTACCCAACCTTGGAAATTCAGGCATGTACTACTATGCCTGGCTATTTAAAACAGGCTCTGAGGAATCGAACTCAGATCCTCAAGCCTGCATGGCACACAGCAGCTGACTGACGGAACTGCATATCCCCAGCCCACCTATTTAAATATTTGATTATAAGTTATTAGCAATTTTACTTTCTAATAGAAGCTGGGGAAAAAAAAAACTAGGAACGGATAGCATAATGAAAGGAAGGGTCAGTCAACAAAACCCATGTGACTCCAGGGGAAAGACTCCTTTAGAAAGCTAGGGCTTTCATGTTCCCTTTCTTCTCTACTGATACTGTCTAGCTCTAGGATCTTTTTACTTGGTGAATGATCCCACACTTCTCCCTTGGGATTTGCTGCTGAGCTGCTTTATTCTGGTTTTACACAACTATTCTATCAAATGCAGTCAATAACCTGTCTGGAGGATGAGAGTATTGCAGATAAAAATCAACTCCCTTTGGAATGTATTTTCGGAAAAGCCTGGTGTACCAATGACATTTAGGAACCGCTGCCTTGAAAATGGGTCAGATACTGCAAGAGGGGAAAAAAGTACTTTAGGGATGGGGTGATGACTCAGTTGGTAAAGTGTTTGGTGTACAATCGTGAGGACCAAGTTCCATTCTCCAGAACCCACGTGAGCATGGAGGAGTGAGCCTGTAACACCAGTGCTTGCAGGTAGGCACAGGAGGATCTATGCATTAGTCTTTAGGGTAGATGGCACTGGCCAGCCAGCCTAGCCAAATGAGTGAGGTCCAGGTTCAACAAGAGACCCTGTCAAGAAATAATACTGCTCTTGCAGAGGACCGGAGATCAGTTCTGGCACTCATATTGGGTGGCTCATGGTTGCTGTAACTGTAGCTCTAGAGGATCCAATACCTCCGGCTTTTGTGAACACTTGAACGTGCATGCGCACACCACATTCCTCATAATATTCAGCTAAATAAAAATAAAGAGTAAGTCCTTGAAAAACAAAGAGGGGAGTGATCGAGGAATCACAATGTCAACTTCCGGCCTCTACATGGATGGGCACATATGTGTATGTGTGCATACACACGAGCACACATAAAAGCATTTCATCATTTTAGTATTTATTTACTGTCAGCAAGAGCTGTTTCATAGTTAGAGAAATAAAAAAATAGGAAATAGAATTATTTGGAACCCTCTGGAAGAACACTAAAAGATGCACCTAGAAAATTGTTGATTTCAAGAGTTTAGCCCCACTCGAGAATCACTGGACAGCAGGAGGTCCTCACAAGAGTCTCTGCATGCCTCGCTCCCTCTGTTCTGCTCACTTTCCTCTTATCTTCCCTGTCAAGGTGCTTATGAATGAGATTGCTCCTGGATTTACTGGGATCTGGGCTCTGTTCACCTTCCTTCTTTAGGGCCTGCTGATATCTCTTTATTTCCACCCTTAGGATAGTATTGATTTAGATGTTCACATTGGCCTGCCTTTTAGACAGCCAGGGTACAAGAGGACATCCCAAGTTTGGGGGATACGCAAGAGCAACCTATCCTGACAGACTGACCTCAAAGGGGCTAATCCCACTGACCTGCGGGGGGGAGCTGCTCCCGTGATGACTCTCTTCCCCAGCCATGAAGTACCTCCTCACAGTCCTCCAGTCCTCATCCCATAATCCTTCATAGCTGATCGCAGGGTGACCTGACATTCCTCAGAGATGCCAAGGAAATATGCGTGCACAAACATGGAGGCCAGGCCAACACTGAACATTGTTTCTCAGGAACTGCCCATCTTTACCCTGCTGTTTGAGATGGGTCTCTCACTGGCTTGGGTCTTATTTATTAGGATAGATGGGCTAAGCAGCAAGTCTTGTCTCCCCCTCTCTGTTGCTGTGATTATAAACTGTGCTACCATAACCAGCTTTTTATGTGGGTACAGAGGATGGGAATTCAGGTCTTCATGCACAGATGCAAGAACTACTCCAACTGAGCTATCTCCCCAGCCCAAGAAAACCCACTGAGGAGTTCAGTGTGCCATGCACCCTGAAGCATGGTGCTGGCCTGACCCTGGAGCAGCCATGAGTCAGAAGCAGACCCTTCCTCTGCAGTAGGATGTGTACGTGGTCACACATCCATCGATGAAACAGGGAAGTCTGCTCAGTGGATTTCCTCAGCAAACAAGCCCACAAACAAACCCTTCCTGATGCCACAGACATTCAAAGACATGTGACTAAGTAAAAAAAGAAATGCCCTATATAAACAATTGCTTTGGTATTTCCCAGGGGTGTTAAAGATTTCATTTGCTGTTCTGAGTTTCTAGGTTTTTCACAAGGCTGTCTCCTCCAAGATTATATTTTTCCAAATAACAGCAATCACAACAGTAAAAGGGTTTGCTTAGCCAATTGCCTGGGGCAAGATAAGTTTAAGTAATATTAACCTGACTTTTGCATCTCCATTAGCTGGCTTAAGTGCAGTTTGTAGATACAGCAGTAACAGTGTGATCATACAGATGCATTCTGTGACATGAACAGGGAAGAAGGGAGGCCAGGAGAGATTTGATGTGAGTTCATAGAGAAAGGGGCTGCATTCACTGGGGGAGGGTTTGTTGTTGTCTTTGGAGAATTCTAAATCAGTTCTAGGACTTTTTTTTAGAGCGAATGGGTAAGGACTAGGATTTCTTAGCTAACAATAAGAACTTGCTTTCACTGCATACACTCAGGGAACACAGCTTCCACAGAAACTTCAGAGTATGTGAAGGCCAAGTTCCCCCTGACATTTGATAAGGAAGCGGAAGCTGAGAGTTGACCTGGTAGCTAATGCCAGGGACAGGACAACTAAGATAGACGGATGAGATAAACAACCAATAAAGAGCAAGAAACCACAAGGTATGTCTCAGAAAAATGTGAGTGCTCTAAAGTACGATATTTTAAAAACTAGCAGAGAGAACAGTGATGCCCTGGGATAGGAACATGGAAGGGAGGTGCACATGAGTGGAAAGGAGGCCAAGGGACAGGGATGGAGGAACCACTTAGAAAAGGGATGCATAGACACTTAGAAAAGCAGCTGCTGGGCTGGAGGGATGGGCTTAGTAAATAATGTACTTCCTGCACAAGCCTGAGTTTGAGTCCCAGGAGCTTTGTAAAAAGCATACTGGGTGTGGCAGTATGCACTTGTAATAACAACGATAGGGAGGCAGAGAAAGACTCACTCATCATCTAGCCAAACCAAATTGGCAAACCCCAAGCCTAAGAAAAAAAGAAAGTGAATTGCTCCTGGGACATGACATCCAAGATTGACCTCAGGCCTCCACACTCATGTACACATGCACCTGCTCATATGTGTACACACACACATACACACATGCACACACACATGCACACACACACACTTTTTATAAAGCCTGGAGCATGAGGAAATGGGTACAGCGTTCTGATTCCTAGAACTATGTAAACGCTGGGTAGGCATAGCAGCCACCTGTAATTCTAGTGCTCAAGTAGGAGACAGGTTATCTCTGTGACAAGCTGACTAACTAGTCGAGCTAAATCAGCACCTCTGGGTTCAAATGAGAGACTCTGACTCAATATTTAGCATATAGAGGAACTGAGGAAGATAGCTGATGCCAAACTCTGGCCTCCACACACATGCCACATAAGTACATGGGCAACCCCTCCTTGACACCCACATATGCAAACATATATATACACATGCATACATACCACACAAACACACACACATATGTGGGGAAAGGGAGAAAGAAAAGAGAAAAGCAACTGCTTTCAGAAGCCCACTGGGAGAAGCTTGCTCAGCTGTGTTAGGTGCTTTCTGATGGGCTGTAACTAATATGGGTAGAGGTGTCTGTTGGGAGTGTCAGGATGGATCAGCACATGGTTTGGGGGAAAATAATTCAAAGGATAAATTTCTAGTCTAAGAGAGAAAAATAAATTAAACTGAGTATACAGAAGAGACTTGGGTAGATTGATGTACAAGTGGACAAAGGGTCTCACTTCATGATGTTATCAGTATAGATACTTATAAATAAATTCCAGCTTGTTTAATATATAGATAGAGTAATCTTGTAAAAGCAACCTGGCTTCTTAGAGACTCTGCTACTGGGAGTCCAAACTAGAAAGGAGATATGAATGTAATGGTTCCTGTAAAATGCTATCCTATACCATCAACAGGAACAGATGAAGGCTAAGAATCCTAGCACGGCAAACCCAGGAAGGATGTGCAGAGCTGATTCTGGGTGGAGAAGAGCCACATTGACAGCCAGCAGCTTTCACGGGAAGATACGTACCCTGTTCTGAAACCACAGCTCATGACAGATTTTCCATGAGTCCTTATGAGAACTGAAAGGACAAGCCACAAAGACGACTTAAAAAGAACCTGGGCATTATAACAAGCCACACGCTTGTAGTCAGTATCAATAAGGAACCTGTTCAAATCGATAAGGGAAGGATAGAAACCCAACAGAGAAAATGTGCAAAAGAGGTGGTGAAGCCAGAGTTGCACAAGAGTCACAGTTGACAAAAACAAAACCATACAAAACCCAGCTGACCCACTGCATATGGAGAAATGCTAATCAAAACAACAGTGACATGCTGGGGCAGAGTTGGTAGGGGCTTGCCTGGCATTCATGAAGTCCTGGGTTCTATTCACAGCACTGCATCAAACCAGGCACGGTGTGGTGGCACACCCCTACCATTCCAGCTAGGGCAGGAGAGAAAAGAAGAAAGATCAGGGGTTCAAGGTCATTCTTGGTTACAATCCAGCCTGGGCTACATGAGACCATGCCTCCAAAACAAAACAAAACCAAACACAGTGAAAGGCCATTACACCAGATTATTTTTTTTTTAAAAAGAGAGAGAATAATTGAACAGGCAATACCAAGGTTCAGCAGAGTGGATTCCCATGATAGTGGTAGGAATATAAAATGGCTGAGTCTCTTTGACTCTCTAGCTCAGTTGAAAACAGACACACATGACAACCCAATGACTCCATGAATCAGGAGGGTACACATAGTTATTCACCGTGGGGCTGCTCATTAGCGCTGAAGCTGCAGACAAGATTGCAGTTCATCAACCACAAAACAGAAGCAAATGCAAACAGCCACAAAGACAAACAAAATATAGTGGCTATCCTGTTATAAATGTGAAGTTTCCCTAGGGGCTCTTATGTTTGAACACTTGTGTCCTGGGGGCAGTGCTGTTTAGGAAGTCTGTGGACCTTTAAGGAGTCCGAGCCTTGCTGGAGGAAGTGGGGCTGACAGAGGATTGCCATGAGGCTTCACAGCCAAGCCACTTCCTGTCATTGTCATTCCCGGCCACCACTAACTTCAGGACAGCAAACAAAATGTGACTGGCTGCCTCACATCTATGCTGCCATGCCTTCCTTGCTATGGTGGACCATGTGTCCTCTCAAACTGTGGCCAAAATAAGCCCTTCTGTCCTTAAGTTGCTTTTTGTAGGAATCTAGTTGAAGCAGTGAGAAAAGTAACTAACACTGAGACAAAAACAAACAACAACGACGATAAGCAAAGTGGATGAACCTAAAAGTTGCATAGTGAACTAGAGAAACAAAACATGGGGCCTGCAACGCAGCTCGGCGGGTAAAGGTGCCTGCTGCCACATCTAAAGACCCGAGTTTAATCCCTAGGGTCTACATGATGGAAACAGAGAACCGACTTCTGTACGTTGTCTTCTGATCTCCACATGTGTGTTGGAGCATGTACCCCCCCATTAATATAAATCCATGCAATAAAAATTATTTAAAAGAAAACTTAGAAGGGTGCATTGAGTTTTGTTTTTGTAATAAAAAGAGGAAACGAAACATGCAAGTATGAAACATTGAAGAATGTAGCACACAAAAGTGGGAACCTCTTGATAGGAATGGAACTGGGAGGGCTGTGCAGGGCCAGGGAGGCTGGTGGGAGTGCTCAGGGGTAGACAGGAGTTGGCTGTGTAGGCTGCCAACCTTTCTTATTCAGTACATTCCATGTACTTACATACACTTCATAAGTAAGTCACCCTTTCTCTGGCCAGGAGATTATATAGGATTGATGGTTAATGTTGAAACTGAAGAAGAGAGAATCAGTTTGAAGAATCTTGTGTCTGGGAAAGCATTGGGGACATTAGTTGAAACGGGCATGAATAGTAGCTGGGTTGGAGAAGTCGTTTGATTTCACTGGTGTTGGTTCAAAGGACGAGTAGAAACCAAAGTCTCAGTGTCCCTCCAAAGCTCACGCTAGAGTATGTACTTGCCCTGTGACAGTGTTAAGAGGTGAGGCTCCCGGAAAGAGAGGAGGTCCCGAGGGCTCTGCTCCAGTGGCCAGAATGATGTCATTATGAAGCGAGTGGGCTCCTGATGAACAGACAGTGTAGCCTAATGGCTTTCCTTGCTTCATGTATGGCACCTTGCCCTTCTGCTATGCCCCGATCCAACAAGAGGCCGTTATAGACTTCTGGGCTTATAGAACACTGGGAAGGAAACTTTCTTCTATTGTTTATAATCTTCCTGAGATGAGGTACAGACCACAGGCAAGGCTACTGTTGATCATTTTCCTAGGACAGGGTATGGACCACAGGCAAGGCTACTGTTGATCATTTTCCTAGGACAGGGTATGGACCACAGGCAAGGCTACTGTTGATCATTTTCCTAGGACAGGGTATGGACCACAGGCAAGGCTACTGTTATTTCCCTAGGATGGGATATGGACCTATAGGAAAGGCTACTGTTTATCATAATTTCCCCGGGGTGAGGTGTGGACTATAGTAAAGGTCACTCTCTGTCATTCCCTAAAATGGAGCACGCTGCTAGAGCCTCAGCAACCAGACTAAGACTGTGCTTTACTCGGTACCTGTGTGTTGATGCTTAGAGATGCTGAAGGAGAAATGAAAGTTCAATGATGAGAGCTAGGGAGGAAAGCAACATGCTTTATAGTACGTGTTATATTATCCTAATTCCACAGAGACATTTTGCTAAAGTAAATTAGCTTCTAAGAGCCAAACACTCAAGTGACAATCCACCTTTATATATGTTGGTTGTTAGAGGCTCAATGCGGCATACCTTCGTGCCTTAGCTGAACAAAGCCATGCTCAGAGAAACGGATGAGAGTCTGCTGGAAAATTAAACCTTCAAGGCCTTTGATTTATATGAAACCCCCAAGTGGAAGTGGGGCGTGCTATCTGTTATCCTCACACTTTCAGTGGTACCTGCTTTTGCCCTTCCCCGTGAGTCAGCTACTTATTTATAGTTTTTCATTTAACTCCAATTTTTCAAAAAACCAGATTTAAAAAGTTATTATAGGCCTAAATGTTCCTCCACAAATTATTCATATAAAAAGAAATAAATGATGTTGTGATAATGGAATAAGTGGAAGACTACACTCTTCTCTACACAAAGATGTGCTTTTGATAATAATATAGTTATGAAAAAACTTCATGGGTTTCTCAAAAGAGAATTACCTACAGTTAGGTCAGAACAATCCTGCAAGGTACAGAGCTATATAGAAGAAACTGCATATGTCATAATTCATTGGGATTTTTATTTCTTTTATCATTTATTTTTCTTCTAGGAACACTTAATGGGAAAAAGAAAACAGAAAACAAAGCTGTATCATAAAATTTACCAAACTATAAAAGCATCCAAACAAACAATACACAAGCCCTTGTAAGAAAAACTAAATAAAAAACCCACTACAATTCCAGGTTCAACAAATGCCATGTGACTGCCCCAGCCAATGCTGCTTGGGGCTTGAGCTGGATACACAGGAGGGAATGTGAGGCGACTCCCCATCACTCCACCCTGCAGGACCTGAGTAGGCAGGGAATAACCCAGCTGCCTGCCCGCTGCCAGCGCTGACGCGTGTGCTTTCTCATTGATTTCTTTTCATTCTCACAAATGTGCTTTAATGGGCAGATTAATATGAAAAGAACAGTTCAAACATGAATCCGCTATTTGTTTCCAGACTCCGGGGGTGAGGAGAGTGTGGGGGGTGGGGAACAGACTGCGTACTGCCATGGTGCCGGCACCCGGGACAGAGCCATCCCTTAGCCAGTGACCTCTGTGTCCCACAATGGTCCCAGAAGGATACTGCTAGCAGTGCTGTGCCAAAGTCTTGTCCTTCCTCCTCATAATAAGAAAGAGAGAGAGAGAGAGAGAGAGAGAGAGAGAGAGAGAGAGAGAGAGAGAGAAACATTTATTAACTTACTGGGCAGGACACAAAGTTCCATTCATCAAGCCAAGAGCGATTCTTTAGTGCCAACACAGGCAGTGTTTTGTGTCATAGGTGAGAGACGCAGAGGGGAGTGAAAGTGAGGGCTGGCACTCAAATAAACATCAGTTCATGCTGATGTTCTGAAGGAACCAGGGCTAGGGCAGGAAGAAGGGCAGAATGGTGCATTTTAGTTGACATGTAGCTTCTTTCTTGAGGTGTGTGTATGAGTGCATGTTATTGTGTGTACATTATATGCATGTGTGAGGATGTCATGTGCTTGCTTGTGCATGCATGCACATGTGGAGGTTCGAGGTAGACGTCAAATGCTAGTGTTCTCCATCTTATTTTCTGAGCCAAGATTTCTCAGTGAACCTGAACTTACAGTTTTGGCTACATCAGCTGGTCAGTAAACTCTGGGGTCATTTTATTGCTGCACCCCCACAGCTGTTGGGGTAACAACATGAGCCACCATGCCCGGATTTGTCATGGGTACTAGCGGTCTGATGCCATGTTCCCATACTTGCTCAGCAAGCACCTGACCACTGAGATAGCTCCCTAGCCCCATGATAGGCACTTTCCTATGAGTTCTCCCTTATGCTAAAGAGCATAGGCAGGGCCTGCCTGAGTGTCTGGATAGGCCAGGCTGATAGGTGAGGGTCACTGGGGAGGGCGAGGGGACAGACAGCTTAGGGACTGACAGCATTGTCTTTCTGCTTTCATATAGAACTGAGGGCATCTGAGTTAGTAATCAGAATTCAATCAAAGACATGAAGATTGTCCCCACTCTGCTGTCCATGTAGTCAACAGCTCTCTCTGAGAAGGAGGGGCTATCTCAACTATACTCTTTGAGAATGATGGGCTATCTCAGCTGTACTCTGAGGACGATGGGCTATCTCAGTTATACTCCCTGAGAACGATGGGCTATCTCTTAAAGTCACCAACATCTCTCATGCAGGAAGACATGGAAGCAAGGCTTCACGTTGCTCACAGGTGATGTTCCTCCACCCAGGAGCTGCACGCAGCACGCCATGCAGACTTCTAAGTTCTACCATACCCCTGCCATTCAGGACCAAGCTCACCAGAGCAGGAGTTGCCCTGAGCTGAGGGAGTAGGAGCCTGGTGCTTCCCGCTGGAATGGCGGCCGTGCAATCGCTGTGACAAGAGGCTGATCCTTCAGAAATGCTGCTCCCAGGCACTCCTCCCACCTCCCTGAATTTTATGCCCTCCTTGAGGCATGTGTTGTGGTTTTGCCAACCATTCTGCTGAGAAGAAAGAAAAAATGTCTCCCTGTGGTACGTGGGGAAACAGTCCCCAGCCAGTTTCAACAGGTACTAGGCATGTTTCAGCAGGCACTGAACTGCACTCAGAGGACGACATAGGTGTAAGTGAGAAATGTGTGCAAGGGGCGAGAGAGGCTGGGCTGAGATGCTGGGATCAGAGAAGAGCTATAGGCTACGCTTACTCGTTTACAAGTCAGCACATCCTGGAAACCAGTCAAGCTCTGGGGGTAGCGGCAATGAAACACAGCTAAGGAAGGTGGAAACAAACCCCATTCTGCTCATGGGGCATTTCTGCTTTGTTCAGCGTTTATGGGGAGTTAGCTAATCTCAGACTTACCTGTCTGTTTTCCATACTTTTGACACTAGCAAACAAAATGGTACAAATATAATAGGGCAGCTTTCATGCCCACAGGAGCTACGACAATGTAAGGTGGCTAACTTCTTTGGATTCCCCAGAGCTTGAGAGGTCTGAGACAAATCATAATGAGCTGATTACATGTTACACACACTCTCCTAACTGCAGGGGCAAAAACCATATCTCTCTTACTGTTTGTAGGGTGATAGGGCACCCCCCTAAGTTCAGCATGTGCCTCCAACTGGGTGGCTCTACAGAAAGTGAACCATGAGCCCCATTCTGAGAAGGTATGTCACAAACAGGAGCTGGGCTTCCCTCCACGGTTTGTTTAGTTTAATGCTCTAAATGAAGGCTGGGGGTGGGTTATGAATAAGCTTCAGCTCCTCATTCTCCCCACAATGTAAAGACAGGGCAGGTCTACCCTCTGAGCAGGGTATTTTCATATCATTATAGAGCTCACTCTGAAGACCAGAGTCACAATTTTATCACTTGGTATATGAGAAAGGACTACAGCCTTTTGCTGTAATAACAGGTCTGAGGATATAGAAACAAAATCAAAATACCAGGAAGGTATTCATCAAAGCCAAAAGGAAATATGTGTACTGGCTGTCTGACACACGCCTGTCCACACAGATGCTCCATTACCTCATCTTACAATTACAAACCCCACACCTGAGGGACATTTGGAGGACACGAGGCTGCCCTTGCCCTTCTCCTGCCCTGGAGCCTGGGAACAAGGTGCCTTCTCTATTCTAGCCCGGGAACAAAGTGCCCTCTTTCGTTATAGCTGGGGAACAAGGTGCCCTCTCTACTATAGCCCTTGTCAGAATTCCTTTCATGGGATTACAAGAAAGACCATCTGGTGCCCAAGTCTATCTTCTGTCTGCTGAAACAGTGCACTGGGGCAGGGGAGACAATTTAGGCAAGCGTGGAGACCTGAGTTTGAGGCCTCAGAAACCACATAAAAATCTGGGTGTGAGAATGCATGCTTGGGTCCCAGCAACAGAGAGGGGGAGCCAGGGCTTGTTGGTCGGCCAGCCTGGATGAATCAGCAATCTCTAGGCCAATGAAAATAACTTGACTCAGAAAGGAAGGTGAAAAATGCCTCTGGCTTTCATGTTTACATACAAACATAAGAACACGTGCACTAACAACTAAATAAATAAATAATTAGGGCTAGAAATGAACAATTAGAACCTAGGAAAGATGGCCACGGGGCTATGTTTGTTACTTTTGGGGCTAGCATATAAGTCAGGGAAGGAGCTGGGGACATCCCCTCACTTTAAACTCTACATGCTGCTACAAACATTCTGCAGTTAGAGATGAGGTCCTGGGTGGCAGCGTGTGCACCATGTGTATATGGCATGCTTGAAGCCTGCTAGCTCAGAAGGCAGAGCACTGATCTCACCCACTGCCTCCTCAGCCCCATCCTACCTATTGCCATTAAAGATTTGGACTTGTGTTCACAGAGAGGATTAAGGATATAATTTCCATGCTTCCAGATGGTATGCAAGTAATCCAATATACAAAAAAAATGCAAGTTTGCCTTTTATTTTTGGACTAACACCAAGAGAAGAAAACATCCACTGTGTACTCCCATGCTGGAAACATCAAAGTGAGCAGCAATACAGCAGACCCTCCTTATCACAGGAAATGCACCTCAAGATCTGCAGTGATTGTCAGATGGCCCAGATGGTCCCAAGCCCTGTATAAGCCAGTTTCCCCACTGCCACTCAGTAGTGTTAATCAGCCTGGTTGCATGCTTTCTGTCCTCATATCCCCTTTGTATCACTTTTCTCAGCTTTGGGGACATTACTGAGTACGACACGGATAACTTCAGCCCCAGCCTGTGGTACTGCCACAGTCAAAGCGGAAACAAGAATGGCTATGGAACGACACACGGGCAAGTACCAAGCAGCACAGAGGCATCAGACAAAGCAGAATCCGTGCTCTTTGGTGGGATGAATAAGATATCACCATGCTGCTCAGGGGGGCATGTTATTCGAACTTGGGATTGCTTACTTCTAGACTCTCCTGGGTAACATTTTTGGACTATCGTTCTTTGTACATAACCGAAATCATGGAAAGTGGATGGAGGGTCAGGAGGACTTCTGAAATAAAGATAGGAAAGCAGCAAGGATGGTCAATCTATGGCCGGGCACTAGTCTGGGCCCTATAGATAGACATTCATGTGTTTCCACAGGTTGCTCCCAGCCCCCAGGCAGGCAGGCTGCTCTAACAGCTTCACAGAGGAAGAGAGAACAACATGGACACACCCCTACCCAAACCTCATGACTATGCTGTGTCAGAGCTGAGAGCTGAACTTCTGCATTAAATAGTAGAGGTTGAGTATAAGAATAAACACACATATTCTAAATATCACCAAAGGCTCTGACCACCAACTCACATCCATAGCTTCTATTGTACACTTATTTTCAAATTTTACCAGTGTAACTTTTAGTGTTTGTATTGGTCAGGGTTCTCTAAAGGGACAGAATGTATAGAATGAACATATATGTATGTAGGTATCGCCTTTATATGTGTGTATACATAATACATATATCATACACACACATATAAAGGAGATTGATTAGAATTATTTAGAAGCTGTGGTCCAGCTAATTGAACAACGGCTGCCTATGAATAAACGATCCAAGAATCCAGTAACGGTTCAGTCCACAAGGCTGGATATCTCAGCTGGTCTTCAGTATACACCAGAATCCCCCAAAAGGAGGTGCTAATGACAGCGAAGAGTTGGACTTTCTGACAGGAGGGAGAATAAGCAGACAAAGAGAGCTAGCTTCCTTCTTCCATGTCCTTTATATAGACTGCCAGCAGACAGGGTGGCTCAGATTAAATCTGGATCTTCCCACCTCAATATATTTGGATTAAAAGTGTGTCTTCATACTTTCAAGGATTTAATTAAGAAAAAAAATCCTTCACAGGTATACCCAACTGCTTGGGGTTTAGTTAATTCTAGGTGTAGTCAAGTTGACAATGAAGAACAACCATCAGTGTTAATCTTCACGTTTGTATACTCTAGAATCCCCTGGGAGATGGTCACCTGGGCATGTCTCTGGAAAATTTTATCTCAGTTTGAGGTAGGAAGACCTGCTCACTGCTGGTGGGATCATTCCCTAAGCAAAGGGTTCTTGGACTGTAAAGATGGCAAAAGTGAGCTGAGCACCAGCTTGTTCAGCCACAGCCCTCTGCTTCTTTACTGCAGATGCCACGTCTCAAGCTCCTGTCTCTATGACTTCATATAGTGGCAGACTAAAATAAACCCTGGATGGTCAGCTGAGCCTGGACTCTCAGCTGAAATAAACCCTCTCCCCTCTTAAGTTGCACATAAGGCAGTGTTTTTATCACAGTAGCAGAGAGGAAGCTAAGACAACCTGTTGTCTGTTCCCAGAGATGGTAAGAAAAATAAAGCAGAAGAAATCACTAAACCAAGGGGAATTTCCCATCAATAATTTAGAATGTCTTGGTTTCAGTTAGTAGGTGCATTTCAAAATATTCTACGCTTGCCACCACTCATCATTTCATCATTAGATCAAAGACATAACTAAGCCATACCCAGGGCGTATGCCGTTTATTAGAATTCACCCGGAGTGTGAGATGAAGACCAGGCACTAAGTAACTAGACCTCCCCTCACAGCCAAGGATCAGAGACAAGCCAACGGCAGGATGCCAGGGCCTCCTTTCCCTCACTTTAATTAACACAAGTCCTATCCCAAATTCCTTTCCTGTGATAAAATTCTTAAACTGTGCTCCAGTTTAACTTTGCACATAACCATAACCAGCCACACTGTCTTTGCATACAACCCTTTTAAAAGTAAAAAAGCAGCAAATCAAATTATTTACAGTGAATTAGTGTTTTAAAGTACTTGCAATGATGTGTTTTCAGAGAAAATACTGAGCTCTGCAAGCAAGGCTGGAAGGTAACATATATAGACCACTATACTAGGCAATAATGGTTTCCGATCGATGTTCTAGAGTGAGCACAGGAATTAGAATGGTCGTGAGCACAAAGGGAGTCCATATAGGTGACTTCTAAGTACTCTAAACTACTCAGCATAGGCATAGGCAATTCTCAAAATTGCTTCACACATTAAAATACATCCCTACCTGTAAAAACCTACAAACGGTGTGCATCCCCAACAGGCATGATTCATCTCCCAGATGTAATAATTTACCTTGCGTAATAATGAATGGGCAAGTCGAGACTGAAGAAGGAAAGATTCATGCTCTCAAAGATAAATAAGTTCTGGGGATGGCTCCTCATTTATAACTTCCCAAGGTAAGAACAGTGCATGCCCGTCAGCTCTGATAAAGACCAAGCACTAAAACAGGAAGAAAAATCATCCTGGGGGATGCACAAACTCCCACTGCCTGGTTTGTCTGATGTTCAACTTTCTAATCTGTCCAGAGCACATTTTCCCCGGCCCTTCTAATTTATAGCTAAAGTGAAGGGCAAAGCTGGACCCTTTTCCCGCCGGGATGCAGGGCTGAGACCAGGACTTGCGGTCTCAGCCCAGATGACAGGAGCTGTTCAGACAGGCCCTATGCTACCTCTTCCTCCTTTCCCGTTGTTCCTCATATTTCCCCATACTTCACCTAACCTCAGTCTCTTCCTGATTTATTTTGTGTGGAAATCTGCATCTTGCTGAACAGATGACTTTTGGGTTGGAATCGAGTGGGGAGTGCCTTTAGTGACTATGGCACCAGACTCCCGTGGTACTTTTCCTCTTTCTACCATCCCTTTCTGGACTTGTGTGAGCACTCACTCCTGCCACCGCCTCTAGGGGTAAGCAGTTCTCCGTGTTCCTTTCTCCTTTTTAGAATCCATCTCGCTGAAAGAGCTCATCCACTCACACGTTTTAAAATATCAGTCCTGGGACATAAACAGGGATGTCTCTCAGTTGGTAGAGGAGGTGTCTAACATGTAGGAAGCCCTGGGTTTCATCCATAAGTGTGGCATGGTGGTGCGTGCCTGTAATGTCAGTTCTCAGGAGTTGGAAGTAGGATGATCAGGAGTTCAAGGTCATCTTCAATCACACTGTGAAGTCTCAAACATAGTCTCAAAGGCAAAATCCAAAACAACTAAATGCCACCACCCAGTTCTCAGCTCTACATCTGCACCCTCATCCTGCCTGTAAGTTCCAGGTTTCTGCACACATGGACTCAGAAGCTCAGGAGCATTTCAGACTTGGCACGTTCTAAACTGTCTGCTGCTGTCCTTTTAGCACACCCTGCACCTAAGAGCTGAAATGCACACCAGGTATCCCGGCTGTCCCATCTGCCCTGCCCATGTTTAAGACCTATAGCTCTGCTGGGAACTGCAGCTTTAGTGTGCCTTCCTCGCCCTGTTCTTCTGTGCTGCCTTAACTACCTGAGGGTGCCCTCGCCAGGACACAGTGAAGAGCTTCTTTAGGGTTCTCGGCTTCTTTCCCCTTTCTGTCTGTTTTTCATGTCAGCCAGGTTAGGATGGGCTCGTACAATGTTTAAAACCCACCACGGCACTTGGAGGCAACTGGAACCTGTGGCCATCAGCTGGGGACCCACCCCTGCTGACCTCCCTTTGGGCCATCCACCTCATAGCTTGGCAGCCACTCCAGTTCCCTGCAGGCTCTTCCACTCTGCCTACTCACCATGCCTAGCTTTCCCCCTGTTGAGATCAAATGCAAGTCCTAATGTTTGCCAGGCAAATGCTTTACAGACAGCCCTATCACCCGGCTGCCCAGCCCATCTCTTCATGCTGCGGTCTGCTTCTCCTTTGCGCTTTGGTACAAATGTTTTGTCCTCTCATTACAGCAATTTTGTCAGTTTCCCCTTATCAGACTGGGAAGAACTCAGTAGTCATCCATTGGCCATCACACCAGAAGTAACCAGAGTGCCTGACAGAAAAGAGGTATCTGGCAAACATTTTCTGAAGAAAGAGTACTTTTACTTTACCTTGTAGAACTTAGAGACGAGGGGAAAGTTAAAGGAAACAAACCCTGTCCTGTGAACTATGCAGTGGTGATGAGGAGAGGACAGGAGGACAGGAATCACTGTGCACTACAGCCACATGTGGGGTCAAAGGCTACGGAGGGCATGATTCCTCTTATAGTAGATGTCCAGAAAAGACAAATCCACAGAGACAGAAAGAAAATAAGTGGTGGCCAGACCAGGGAAGAGAGATGAATGGGGATGACTACAAATGGGCCCAGGCTTTCTTTGGGGTGATAGACTATTCTGATTGTGGTGAGAGTTGGCCAGACCTGTAGACACACGAAAGCCAATGGCTTGGCTCGCTGGGCTAGGAGAGTCTTATGGTAGGCAACGTTATCTTAATAAAGCTGTTATCTAAAGAAAAAATAAGGGCTGGGTAATTACTTGCGATGTGTGAGGACCTGAGTTTGGAAATCTGGAATGCATGTAAAAGCCAGACACGTGTCTGTGATTCCAGAGCTCTTTTGGGCAATATGGGAGGTAGAGGCAGGAGAATGCCTACAAGTTCAAGGACCAGTTACCCTGGTATACAAAACAGTGAGACCTTGCCTCAAACAAGGTAGAAGGTGAAAACTGACATCTGACATTGTCATTTGACCCCGATATGCTCACTGTGACAGGTGTGTACACATAAACACACTCAGAGGAAACAAACAAAATAACTAAAGAGTGCAAGAAGTGAGTGGCAATGGGATGGTACCCACACATCATAGTGGGGGTGTCTGGTCTTAGCCTGGGCCTTTGGACAGAAATCTTGAACTTCATTATATTTTCTTCCCACATAAATGAGAGAGGTTGCTGTGTTAACACTTGAGAGAACACCCTAGAGACACTATAATCCTTCTCTTGATTTTTTCCATGCACAGAACCTGCTACTGAGCTGGAATGATGACCTTGACATCAAGGAGTGTCACTTGGAGGCAGATACTACAGCAATTACATCGAACTAGGCTTTGGTCAGCTCTGACTATAGTGAAGAATGAGCCCTCGGGACAAAAGGATCAGAGATCCAGAGACCGTGTGGATATGACACTTTGTAATTCACAAAAGACCCTTCCATTTGCCATGGGATCTGATTATCACATCAGAAACCAAAGCTCTACTGGGTTGGCAAACGCCTCTTGGAATTTGAGGGTAACCTCGCTGCATATGGTTCCAGGAAGCCAAAAGCCAAGATGAGCACAGGGCCCTTTTGCTACCTCACCACCCTGATGGGCAACCTGAGATCAATTTTTTCAGGAACAGTCACACAAAAAAAATGATCAGAGAAGTGTCACTCACAGGCTGAGGTCCGTCCTCAGTGCTTTCATTCACATATTATTTGACTTTAAATCACTTAGCTTCTCTCTCCCACATGCTGTCATCCACAAAATTGGTGTGATAAGCCCGGGTCTGCTTTCTTTACTAGCCTGCCAGGAAGATTGAGAGCAGCCCTGCAGGAAGATAAGAACATCTATGTCTCCACGCAATTTGCATGGGCTGCATATGACTCAGCCTTGTGCCCAAGTGCTCATCCTCCCGAGGACAGCCAGTTCTCTCCACCCTTCATCGTAGTACCGAGCCAACAGATGGTCTACTGTGTTCATGCCACCAGACAGGTGGGACCTTATTCCATGTATGGAACACAGTCCTCAGAGCACTCAGGAAGTGAGCAGGCAGGACAGCTGGTTCTTATGGCTGCCCTTCCTGCTCTAATCTAGGCTACTACGGCCTCTTTCTTGTTCCTCATGCAACCTCCTTCCCCCCCGCTTCCAGATAGTGATATGCCTCACTTTTAAGGACTCTCCTTAGTGGGCACCTGTCCTATGCATAGGATGCCAACAGAAGCAACTCCTCCAGCTAATATAAGTGTGCACTTTCATATGCCTTGCTGCCTTTTTCTCTGCCATCCAAGGAAGCCTGAACCCAGAAGGGACCAATGTCCTGGTATGGGAGATATATCTCATGGTTCTTCTTGAGTTCTGAGCCCAGCTGGGGGAATTCAGTGTGGGTGCCCGGATTTCTGTTCAAAGACCCTGGACTAAGACCAGATGAAAGGACACCTCTTTGTACTGTGAAACATCTTCAAAGCTTAAGACTGGGTCTTAGACTTGGCTCTCTTGAATATGTACAGCAACTGTAGCCCGAAGTTGTGGTGAAGGACCAGCCTTGGTCCGGGTTCAGCTAGGACAGCATTACAAACCCTTCCCCACTGCTTCCTCTAGCTATCTTCCCTCGGTCAGTGTGGAAGCACACATACCGCTTCAGGAGCTTGGCACTTCAAGGGTTAACTTTTCACTGATAATATAGGCACGATTTTGTAAATGAGCAAAGGAAGAAATGAAAAGCCAGGGGCAGCCTACATGCCAATGATATTCCAAACTAGATGCAGATGAAAATCATGTGCAGAATGAAGTGCACATGAACCCCACAATCATCATGCCTTGCTAGTGACCCAGCCATAGTAGGGCTGGATTGGACTTCCGAAGGACACTGCACCTGACATAGAAGGAAAAAGTAAAGGAAGGGGACAGTGCTCCCTGTAGCCTGCATTACAAGGTGTTATGAACCTAGGGTTGAAAATTCGTCGTGCAAAAATGATTTACAAACAAAAATTTCCAAATGAGAGGATGAGGAGCTGACTGGACATCGTGTGAATCCATGTGTGGATGAGAATGCTCTCCCAATAGGTTTTTATGTTTGAATGTTTGATCCTCAGTTAGTGGAACCGTTTGGAAAGGATTAGGAGGTATGGCCTTGCTGAAGTAGATACGGCCTCTTTGGAGGTGTGTCACTGGGTGGGCTTTGAGGTTTTAAAAAACCCATGCCAGGCCCAGTTTTTCTCTCTCTGCCTGCTGCCTGTGGACTAGGATGTAAAGCTCTCAGCTACTGCCCCAGCACCATGCCTGTTTGCTTTCTGCCATGATAATCTTGGACTAACCATCTAAAGTGGTAAGCAATCCTTCAGTTAAATGCTTTCTTTTGTAAGGGCTGCCTTAGTCACAGTGTCTCTTTACAGCAACAGAACAACAACTAAGACACACTTACCAGAGGTAAGCATTGGAAAAACATCACTACTACATCATGTTCACTTTGCAGGCTAGACTGGGATTGTATACCTTCCATTATATTCCCCATCGTCTTTCCAGTCCAAATCCCGAGAGGCTGGCAGAGTCCCATGACTATCTCTGTTTAAGATATACCATTATCTCCACTTCATTGAGAAGAGTTCATTGATTTGCTCAGTGTCACACAGCCAGTAAGTATCAGGGCTGAAACTGAAACCCAAGCACTCAGTGTCCCAGTCTGCCTTAGTTTCTTTACTTCTTGCTATGGAAAATGTCCCAACAAGAGCCTAAGGGAGAAAAGGTTTGTTTTGGTTCACTGTTCAGGTTGCAGTATACCCAGTGTAGAAGTCACTGTGGCAAGATTTGGGGGAGTGAGCTGAGCACATCCACAGTCAAAACGCAGAGAAAGAAAATGCATGCTTGGCTCACTTCCCCTACTTTACACAGGTCAGGATGCCCTACTCAAGGAATTGTGTCTCCCATAATTAAGATATTTCTTCCCATATCAACGTATGCCCAGAGGCCCATCTCCAAGGAGAGTCTAGATTCTGCCAGGTTAAGAATGAACACTAGACACTATACACAGTCCATCTCCAAGGAGAGTCTAGATTCTGCCAGGGTGAGAGTGAACCCTAGATACTATACACAGTCCCTCTCCAAGGAGAGTCTAGATTCTGCCAGGGTGAGAGTGAACACTAGCCACTCCACAGTCCATCTCCCTAGGATGAGCCACCTGCTACTGTTTATTCATTCACTCAAAAGATACTTGTCCGTGAAACAAATGTTCACTGCTTAGTATGACCAATCGCTGTGCTAAGATGTTGGGTCTTCAAAGACAAAGGGAACCTTTTCCTTGCCTCGAGGGATTAGAGTTAGCATAAATAACCAGTGATATGTAAGGAGTATACACAAGATAAGGCAGCCATAAGGAAGCATTATTTCCTAGGACATACTATTATATGCATCTAAAAAGGCCTCCTGCTTATGATTGTCGGCATGTCAAAACATAATGCAGACACAAATTTAAGAGCTCAAAGAGAGAAAGGTGCGATTCAACTAATACATTCCAGGCTTGGCAACTGTAGAATTTATTGCTCATTAAAACTGTATTTTAATTATCCTAGTTTTAATTAAAGTATTATGTGGAGTTGGTGAAATGCAATTATGTGCAACTGACTTAAGATGTATAATAGGCTAATATTTGTAAAGAAATGCATTATTGTCACTAGATCTGCTCCTGTAAAATGAAGTGGCATTTTATTTCAAATGAAAAATTGCTACATAGAATATTAAACTCTTGTCATTAAAGTTAAACACTACATTGCCAACTCAAATGGAACCAAGTCATTGAAGAGTGCCCCTTCCCATGCTGATCGGTTTGCACAGGGATGGCACCCTGAATGTGACCTGCCACATCAGCAGCTCAGGGGCCTCACCACAAGGAGACACCAGCACTCTCCATTATCCCTTATGCAACTTGGGATGAGAGGGACCTCACATTTGAGAATGTATCTGCTAGTAGGTAGAGCCCACAATCTGTTTACAAGGTAACCCATTGTCACACTACCTGGAGGTTTGTAAGAGAATAGCAATCTTTGGGGCCATCTCAGCCACTTCTCACCATGCAGCAGGGTTCTAAAGCACAGACCTCCAGAGGCAGGCCAGGTGGGAACAATACAGTCTACATCTTCATGAGGGCTTTGCTCTTCACACCATCCCTTGTCAGTTGACGGTTTTTATGGGCAAACAGAGGGCCTCCAGGATTCCTTACCTTAAAGAAAAACCCCTGGTCTGGGAAGGCAGCTAAGAGGTGAGAGCGCATGCATGAGGCCCTGAGTTCTAATTCCCAGAAACCATGCAAATATCCAGGTGTGACTGCACACAAGGCCAGGACTATAGGGGTTGCAGACAGGAGGATCAATGGCCTAGAATAAAAAAAAAGGCAAAACAAAACACACACACACACACACACACAACCCAACAAGCTCCAGGTTCAGTGAGACCTTGTCTCAAGAATAAAGCAGAGAGTGACAGAGCAGGGCACCCAGCACCCACTCTGGCCTTGTGAGCACACCTATATGTTTGTGCCCACATACATCACAGCATACATGTATCATCACATTACAGAGCAGGGCACCCAGCACCCACTCTGGCCTTGCGAGCACACCTGTATGTGTGCGCCCACATACATCACAGCACACATGTATCACATTACATCAAAACAAAATAACCAAGTCCCTTGCCTTGTTGTGGACACTTGTTGCTCTCTGAGACAATCACAGTAAAAGGACCCCAAAGCTATCTTTACTTGCTATCCCCACTGTATGTTTTACATAAATATTTTTAAAATTAACCATTTTCTAACTTAGAGAAAATACTGAAGTGAAGACGGACATTTCTGAGGCTGTATTTCCTTCAAGATTCAGCATCCACCCTCAAACTCAGTCTGAAATCTTTGGGCAAGATCATGTCTTAAGACCTCTGTCGCCCTCGCCTTTGAAGGCTGCTTGGCTGCTGTGGAGCTCTATGATGCAACAGTGACATTTGGCTTCCCATCCCCCTTTGCCTTTGAAGGCTAACTTGCCTGGCTGTAGCATCTGTGTATGATGCTATGGCTTCATGGAGTCACTAGGACCCCTGGAGGCAACAGACACTGTCTCCTCCATTATCACTGGCAGTTGGCTTCTACATAGTGGGTGTCTCCATTCAAAATGTGGCTGCTTTTAAGACCTTTGCCTTGAAGTTCTGCAGCTAAACCACAGTGTGCTCAGGCTTGAAACAAGTATCTGTCCCTCTTGAAGTTTATTTGACTTCCTGTCTCTGGAGAGTATTCATTTGGGGGAACTATTACAGTAGTGATTTCTCCCAATATCACCCCCCCACACACACCCACACACACATGCACTCTCTCTGTTCTGGAATTTCCTAGGTGTTGATTGAGTACTCGGCTCTCTGTATCTTCGATAATCTCCCTTACACAGTATCTATAGTTGTGTCTCTGTGTTTAATCTGAGTGTTTGTCTCAGATCTGCCAGAACAATCTCTCTCAGTTTAACAATATAGACTCTGTTTTTTCACTCTTCCATTTGACTTTTAAGACAAATGAAAACATTTTGCAGTGCAAGGAGTTTGGATCTTTTTTTTTAATTAGCAACATGAAGGGATGTTCGATATCATTCACCACTGAGGGAGATGAAAATTAAAAACTCAATGAGGGGAGAAAAAACACCAATAAGATATCATTAGACATCTATCAGGATGGACAAAGTAAGCCATAAAATGGGAACAACACTGCATACCAGAAAGGAAGCAGAGAAACTCTACACTTATTGCTGCTGTCAACATGAAATGGAACAGTCACTTTGGAAAAGTTACTGATATCACCTTAAAAAACAAAACCAAAAATGGAACATGCCACTAGCACCTGCGTGTCTGTCCCAGAAAATGTAAGCCTCACATTCACAGAAAAACCCATGTAAGAGTATTCACAGTAGCTGTATGCATAACGGCCCCAATCTGGAGACAATCCAAACATCTTTCAACAGAGCAGTGACCTCCACACAGCACTCACACACAATAGCAAACCAACCGTTCACATGGTGACAACCCTGATGAGGCAGAGAATCTGCCGAGTAACAAAAGCCAAGTCCAAAAGACTATGTGTATGGGTTTCATTCACATACCATTGCACAGGGGCAGACTGGACCTGTGCAAGTATCCTGGCTGTGATGCCATACTTGCCTTGTAAGAGATAAACATTGGCAGAAATGGGCCACCCTATATCAGCTCTTATAACTGCTTGTGATCTGAAGTTATCACAAAGTACTCTGCATTTGTAGAGATGAGAGGTAGGATGGTAGTGTTGGGGAGCAGGAACTGATGTCTAACAAATATGAGGCGCTAGTGTTTACAAAGTGGAGCATCTACAGGTGGATGCGAGTGATGGCTAGGCAGCAATGTGAACACGCTTGATGCCACTGAGCCGCAGTGAAAATGGCTACAACAGGTTGGGGAGGTGCCTCGGTGTTTAAGAGCACTTTCCGTATATGAATGAGGATCTTAGGTTCTTAGCACCTATGTAAAAAATCTGGGCAAGGCCATAGGAACAGCTGTAACCTCTGCCGGTGATGTAGAGACAGGAGGATTGCTGAGGCCTTGCTGACTGTCAGTCCAGCTCCATGTTCAGTGGGAATAAAGTGGGGACAGATAGAGCAGGACACATGGCATCCTCATGTGACTGCTGCACATGTAGCCTCACACATGTACACATACATCAAATGTATATAAGCTGTGTACACATGAATAAATGATTAAAATACTATGTTATATGAGTTTTTTTTCTAAAATAGGAAGCCTCCTCTTTCAAGGACTTCTTACCATACACAGAATAAATTTATTACCTATTTCTAGATTCTCTCTCCATGGGGTCCTCTTTACCTTTGCCTGTTTCTTTCTTGCAACTGACCTTGCACAGACACTCCAGCAAACACATCAAACCACTCCCTTGCATCTGGCCTCTGCCTAGAACATATATTCTTAGAGTCTGAGCATGGATGGTGCTCCTCAGCTGCAGACATCATCCTGAGACGCCAGCATGGCCTGGAAGGGTGACTCTGAAATCCCACAGTGCCAGTCCTGCCTGGCTATTGGCCTCTGTCTGCCTTTCTTCTCACCAGTAAATCCAGGATAATCGCAGTTCCCACTCACTGGCTGCTGTGAAGATTAAACGAGTCATTATAAATAAAACACTTAAAACACTGCCTGGCAACTCCAAAATTGTTAATTATTATTATTATTAAATGTCATATTGAGACTATCATAGAAATTAGGTTGAATGAATGAAGTCAGACACAAAGGACTTCATATTCAATGATTCCATTTATATGGAAGTCTAGAATAAGAAACAATCACCAATCTATGGTAATTAGATTAGTTGGGGAGAGGAGCTGTAGGAAAAAGCATGCAGGGCTCTCTCCTGAGAGGGGGGAGACTACATCTGTGGGCACAGTTGCAAAAATTCACCTTCTGATGGACTGAAAATCTGTGCACTTTATGACATGCAAATTATAACCCAAAAGTGACTGAAATTTATTTATTTATCTCTGTGTATGTGCGCACACACAGATGGATGAGTGTTCATGCATGTAAGTAGGGACCAAAGGATGATCATTGGTGATGTTCCTCAAAAGCTGTCCACTTTGCTCTTGGAGGCAGGGTTTCTCATTGGCCTGAAGCTCTCCAAGCAGGCTAGGCTGGCCAGCCCACGAGCTCCAGGGATCTTCCTATCTCTGCCTCCCCTGCACAGGGATGATAAGCACATGCCACCATGCCTCTTTTTAGTTTTCTAATGTACATTCTGGGACTTGAACTCAGGTCCTTATGCCTGCAAAGAAAGCACATTTTCAATTGAGGGAATCCCCCCCAAATATTAATACTCAATTCAAGGGAGCCCTATCCCTAGATTGGTACTCTGTTGTCTCTCCTTGGTCACATCCTCTTAGCATCTGTTCCTACATGTTGTTCCCACACTGGAACATGGCCTTACCAATAACAACAATTTGGATGCCTTGCTTTCCTCTTGGTGCTTACCAACCACACTGGTGCTAGACATTAGATAGGTACTCATTAATTATCTATGGACTCAAGGGTGAGGAAGAGCAGGGGTAATGGGGAGGGAGAGAGAGAAGGAGAGAGGTGGATGGAGGTGCTGAGGCAAGGGAGGCAGTAGACCTGGCCATGGACACCAGCCTTCCTATCAGCACTGCACAGAAAGTCAAGTTTCAAATACTTCTCTGCACATTCCTAAATTTTTTTTAACACGAAACAATGGGGTAAAGGGGAGAAAGGTAACTTGCCCAAGACCAGAAGATGGGCTGGAACCCCCACATTCTAGCCAGTTTTACTCATGCTAAGTAAGGTTCACTTCATACATATAGATATGTACTATAAACAGTCACAAAATGCCCATAAAAATAGAATATAAAATATTTTAAAGCACATTATTCTGAAAGCTTGGTTAACTATAAAAATATTATTATAACCAGATCTACTTCACTCAAGCACTGAGTTGTGGCTCCCAACACAAGTGCTAATTTCAACAGATCTTTCTTGGAACAGCGGAAATAAAATGGTAATAAGTTAATGGATGCTTGAGTATTTAAGCTTGGACAATTATGAGCCAGGCTGTTTGTAAGTCACCTGGGATGCTGTTTATTGCCCATACTTCACAGCCCAAATCATTACTGGCAAGCCATCTATCGCAAAGCCGACTGGAGCTTTGAAACAGTCGATCTATAAACTTCACATTTCCAAGAAAACATGTGCAAGAATGCTTGTGTTCACACATTCCTGTCAGGTAGACGACAGGATGCAATCTGAGCACAAAAACCTGCAATTAAGCAAAAGAATGGCACTGTACACACCAAGTTTTTGCTTCCTAATCTGATAACTGCTGGCATGAATTACCTCCTGGGGGTAAGGGAAACGCTGCATGGCATCCAGATTCACATTTCAAAGTTTGAGAAATAAAAGAAAAGAAAGAAAACAGATCTAAGCCAGGATAACATAGAGAACTTTCTGTTTTCAACTTAGACTACATTAATAAGACAAAGCTGTCTTCAACTGTGACAGGAGAAGACAGCAAATTAACTGTTTGGATCCAGTAAATCAGAAGAATAAACATGCAATTTTTTTTCTCTCCTCAGATACATAAAACCCATAATCATCTATTCAAATTTCTCCATATAACTTACCCTCGGTGCTTTCAAAACATCATTTGCCTTTACAAGATGTTTTTCTGTGTTCAACAGTCATTTTCTGTGCAGCATGTTGCTTTCACTTCATCCCCATTCTGCTGGGGAAATGCAGATGCAACCTGACATGTCTTGACAACCACCTATCCATTCAGCCCTCCAGGACTGCACCTCTGCCTTATAGATGAGGCCATGCAGTTATGGAAATAAGTATGATTTCAGTGGATACCACTGTGGGAAAAGCCTAGATGTGATTAGGAAACACCCCAGGTAGACAGGACCTACAGGTGGGAAGAATTAACATGGATAGACTAACTGGGATGCCAATCTAATGGCTCCTCTTCTACTGGAGTTCTGACTAAAGCCATTAATCTTAAGAGGATGCTGGGAAGAGCCCCAGACTCTGAAGAGGACCACTGCAAGATGGTAACAGTGACCCCTGTTGGCTACCTCCATCTCCTGTGCTGGAGATGCTGGGGGAAATGAGACCGTAGTTCCCTGGAAGACTCAGATCATAGACGCTGGAATGGTCAAAGCCCAAGGACAATGTAAAAGGAACTTGCAGCATTAGGGCATGTGGCAGCCACAGGCTTCAGGCGCTAAATCATAGCTATCGTAGTTAAAGAGTCTTCCTCTTCCCATCTGTGTTTCCATCTTCAACGCCTTTGCAACATCTCTTTCCATTGTCCATATGACCTATATGTTTGTAAGCTCCAGGACCTAAGGCTTGGAGGTCCTTGGGAGCCCATTAAGCTGTCGGTTTGCCCCATGCTCCCGGGGCCACAGGCACATGTCTTGTTCCTGCAGAATGCTTTGCTCTGACATTCTGTGTTTACCAAAATAAAATTTCTCTATGCAAAAAAAAATTTTTAAAGCCAAAGTCAGTCAGTCTCTGTGGCAGGCAAGAGCATCAGCTGATATACTGCAACTCTCTGGGCTTGGCCTAATGCTTCATGAATTCCATGGGTTTGCAGATAGGCAAGGGGATTAATAGACCAAGTTCAACAGAGACCTTGCTAGTGACCTTGAATCTGATATATGTAACTATCTAGTCACTGACTGCACTTGTCCAAACATAACATGTCCAAAAGAATTGAAGAGACCACTACCATACCAGAATAAACACTACACACACACATACACACACATTCAAACCTGCTTCTCCTAAAATTTTCTGTCTACTTTGGGCCAGCTGATCAGGCCCCAGATCTTAAGGTTTGCCCATGCCTCTCTCCATCTCTTATATTCCACATTTAACCCAAAAGCAAACCTTCATAATTCTGTTTTTGAACTATATTGTTATCTGACCCTTCTCACCAACTACCAAAACACACACTTAGATGAGGAAAAACCCCTGAAGCCATGGAAGAAATGATCAAAAGTGTGAGGCATGTTCATCGAGTAAAGCAAACAGGGAGCTAGGCCTGACAGGGAGGCAAACGTGGGCCTGGAGTCAGAACCAGGCTTCAGCCCTACTTCTGCAGCCTGCCAGCTGTGTGCCCTGGGGTGAGTCACTATCTCTAAACTTCAGTTCTGATAGCTGTAAGTAGAGCTAATTTTAAGTGCCCCAGAAGGCAATTCTGAGGATTACAGAAGATATGCTTCAAGTAGGTACTCAATAAATAATAGCTGCTAGGATTATTAATAGGCTATTTAATTTTTCAAGTTTAGAAATATCAGAGTTACTGTTTCTTCTTAAAAGAAAAAAAAACTCCACTTCATTGTAAGTCCAAAGGTCAACTTTTAAAAGTCATATGATAATGTTATAAAGAGAGGGGGTGGGCTAGGGTCCTCTTCGACAGAGAAGGTCCCCAAGAAGGGGCTTCACATGCAGAGGCTGGAAGCAGCTGTGGGCGCTTGGCCTGTGCTCAGTGTGCGATGCACTTTGGGTTGAATGTTTCATATCTCAGAGGCAGCCCTGGTGGTATGGGGCAGATCTGCTGCCCTCTGAGCTCTGTGTGCAGCCGCCTGGGTCTGAAGTGGAAGTTCCTTAGAAACAATATGTCTTGGAACAGTGTATAAATTGTTGGAGAACAGCCCACATGTGCTGATTTATGCCATCTCACACAGCAGGCAGTTAGGCAATGTGGGGCGATGATGAGGTGGAAAATACAAAACTAAAGGGCCTTGTAGAAGTGTAAATATTCCTAATCAACCTCATCTTCTTTCTTAAAGATGATGTATGCACCACACTGCCAAGGCTAGGGCTTTAGAAACAGGTTTAGGCTTGCAAGCAGACCCTTTGTTAGACAAGACACTGTGTCCAGACTCTAATTGCATGGTTATGTTGTTAGCTCGTTAGGAAGTAAATAGTCTTTAGCATGAATATGCATGTTTTTTACAAAAAAAAGCCCATGAAATTAAGAGATATCTCATTGTAAAAATTAAGAGTTAACTCAATGGATGCCTTTCATACTTTGAATGAAGGTGACGGGGCTGATTCACACAGTTGATACGTGAGCCAATGTGCATTTATTTGCTACCAAGTGAATTAAAATGATCCCAACACCACAAACTTCCAGTCCTTGACATGACAAGCTTCATCTCTGAGAAGAAGTCTAATTCAGCCTACCTTCCAAACCCCTGCTCTAAGTTCCCCAGCATTTATCCCACCTCCCTCCCATGTTCTACTCTGGGACCTCCCAGAACATTTATGCCCGACTGCATTTCTGCAGCCTTCTGCTCCACAGAATGGTCTCCCAGAGCAATGAGATATCGATCCTTCCTTTTTGTTTCACCCAATCCCAAGAGGCCTCTGTTAGGACTGGAATCAATACAACGGTGAATATCCAAGGAACTTCAAATACAGAAAAAGGCATAGCAGCCACGCCATTTAAAGTAATGGGTATTTTTTAACAAACATTTTGAAACATATCTGTTTCACATATTTTTATTTTTCTTCCTGTATCTGACTGCAAAATCAGAAACATTTGGTAAGCAGGCCCATACAGGGTTCAGAGGTCAAGGTGGGATAACAGGTCCATTGGGCTTAGAGAAGGAGGTCCAGGGTGGCCTACTAAGTGGGAAAGTGAGTGTCTAGCCCAGTTAACGCCCACAGTTTCACCTGAAACCCACTCAGCAAATGCCTCACACACATCCTTTCCAAAAACTGAACCAAGAACTTTTCCCCTCATGCATTTTTTATCTGTGTGCAACCCTTGGCGGCATAAATATTTGACTTTAACCCTAAGTACACAGCATTCCATGATTCTTGTGGAAATTTTTATCCTTGAACATTTTTGTCTTTGCAGTATTACCTTTCAGTGTGACTGTAAGCTGCTCACTTAAGTAATACAAAATCAAGCACTATGGTGATGGCCCAGGGGATAAAGTGATTGTTTTAAAATGTGGAGACCTGAGTTCAGACCCCAGGACCAATATGAAGCAGAGTACAGAAGTAGGTGCCCATAATTCCAGTACTACTTCCTAAAGAAGAAAGGATGGAGGATGGAAACAGTTCATGGGCTAGCCTGGAGTACACAGTATCAAATAACTGTCTCACACAAGTTGGAAAGAGAGGATCCCCAATATATCCTCTGATCACTACATATACCCCTCAGATAAAAAAGAAATATAGATCCAATGTTCTTTTTAACCACTTAAAGTTCCAAATGGATAAAACCTGCCTTCCACACATATCTTAAATGTGGAGCATGCAGGAAGACCTTAAGATAGGGTTTAACTACTCACAGTATGATTAGCAACAGATGAGTGAGCCACTAATTGGATGAAAGGAAATAAAACTGCCGTGGAAGAATGAAAAGATAAACAGAAATAAGCAACAATTAGCACTTTATCGTCACAGAAAGGAGGGAACCCCACGGCTGTTTAAGTAAACACCAGGCTTGGCTGAATGAGGTTACACACACTTTACGGGAGACAGCAGTGAGATGAATTCAAACCCAGAGAGAATGGGCTTCAGGGTGGAGGGGAGACCTTAAGTTCAGGGTGTACAGCATGTGGAAAGTGACAATGCAAGGTCACTTGCTTGAGCTGCTCAAAAATAGCCAAACCGGTCACAAAACAGCTGCTCATGAAGGACTGGGGAAGCGTCTGCACTGAGCAAGGCTTCCCAGTCACCAGCCACTCAGGAAGCACATGGTACAGCGTAATGGATTACGTCCATGTTCAGAAGGACTTACATTCTACTGCTTGGAATAATCTTGTGTCCTTCTCTAAACCACGTCACTTGCGGTCTGGGGCAGCTGACGATGGGCACTAAGTTTAGAAGCGCTGCATGTCCTTGAGAAACTGTTTTCCTCTGGTCTGTATCCATGAAATTCCCCATATCTGCAGAGACAAAATGGACTTTTAAGTTCTGGAGCGAGCTATTTTTTGCGGGGGAGTAGGGGTCAGGGAGAGAAATAACTGTATTTTACAGTGCAGCTGGTGCCGCTGCCACACTTAACAAGGTGACAGGCGAGACTGAGTGGCAGTGCTGACAAGGGCGGGTGGGGCTGTGAGGAAAGCATTGGCAGCGCTGTGCGCCTCTGAAACAGCCACCGGAACCCTCATCAGCAAGGCCATGGGCCTTTGTCACACTGCAATGATATGATGGTGGCTCACAGTTGACTGTAATACTAAAAGAAACTGTTGGAAGGCATCTCAGCCCCGTGAAGCAGTTTCTACAAAGCTACAATGAAATATTCCTGGATACCTTCCTCTACTTCCTCCTTTTCTTCATCTCTAGGGTGACGGTCTCCCTTACAAGTCTTTGGGAACCAATGTGTTCCAACCATTGGAGCGTTCACAGAGAATTTTCTTATGCACCTCCACACTGATGACATAGTTTGGGACAGTCAGTCTTTGTTTTATTGATTAAAACAACCCAAAAAATGAGATCGCAGTCATTAGACTGTAGATATGAAAGGGTCTTTTTTAAATTAGTAAATTAAAATTTTAAAATAATTTCTATATTGTTATTAGATACAGTCAATGTATATACACAGAGTTGTTTCCATACCATAGCGTGTGTGTGTGTGTGTGTGTATGTGTGTAGTAATGTATGTGTGTACATCTTCCCAGGTATATGCACGTGTATATGTGGGGGGATGAAAAATTGCAGGTGTGTGTGTGTGTGTGTGTGTGTGTTTGTATGTGTATAAATGGAGGTCAGAGAATGATCAGGTATCTGTCTTGATGGATCTCCACCTGGTTTGGGGGACACTGACTCTCACTGAACCTGGCGCTAGATGGACTGGCCAGCAAGCCTTGGGAGGCTTCTGTATCTACCTCCCCAGTCAGCACTATGGCTGGTTCTGGCATTGTATGTGGGTGCTGGGATCCAAACCCAGTTCCTTGCAGTTGTGTAGCAAGCACTTTACTGACTGAGCCATCCCCCTAGCTGCCATCTATTCTTAATTTCTTCTGTTTTTATCTTTGAGACAGAGTCTCACTATGTAACCCAGCCAGGCCTGAAAATCCCTCCATAGACCAGGTTGCCCTTGAACTCACAGAGCTCTGCCTCCTGAGTGCTGGGTTTAAAGGTTCTCACCAAGCTTCCTGGCCAGGATATATTATTAAATATATCACATTTTAAGATTTTTTTCATGAAAGAAATGCTACAGCTTTACCATTTAAAGCTATTTTCTATGTGCCAGGGCCTGCTATGAAGGCATAGAAAAGAGCTATATAAGACTGTGGGGAAAAGCCCTTGCTTATTAGAAAGTGAAGGAAGTACGCACAAACTGAAAGACTGAGAAGCAAAGGGTGGGAACAAGGGCATGGACAACCCTGCAAAGTCCAAACTTCATAAATAAAATGTAGTACACTATAATCAATTCCAGGCTCTTAACTTACTCAAATATGGTTTGGGTATTGATCCACACTCTATTTATTATGTTTTCAATTTTTCTATTGAATAAAAGTTCTGAATTATTCTGTAGACAGATTTGGTGGTGACTTCATCTTCACAAACCAGCAAGATTGATGTCTTCCTAGTGGCTTAAACAATAGCCAAATGCGCATAATACGGGGACCTCCCTCGGTCATCGTGATTATGAAAGGAGGGTAAGATAGGTCTATGTTATTTTATATGCTAACATAAAGCTATGGATCATAACGGATGCCAAAATTAGAAGCAACAATATTGAAACCACTAAAACAGGAGAGAAACACTACAGTGTAGACTCAAGCCCGGGGCATCCTATAATGTAAAATTTCAGAATGTTCTTTTGCTTGCTTTTAAACAAGATGACATTTCAGCAGTGTTTTCAAACGACACTGAAGCAGACTGTCCACTAGACAGATTCTAGTCTTCAAAGACTTTCCCATCATAAGGAAGGGGCAGTGTATAGGCCAGGTCTCCTGCCCCCAAAGACTGCGTGACAGTCAAGGTCTCTGCCTTTTGATGGTCCCTTCTTTTAAAAGTTTCATCCCCCAAAATGGATCTGCTGAATAAAGGCTAGATCGCTACATTAATAACAGCTGGGACTTGACTGCCCATGTCTACTGAGCAGCAAAATGGCTCCTTAGCGGATCCCGGGGAAGAACCAAGGAAATATGACTGACTTTAACTAGGTTCAACTTTTTATTGTAAAAATACCTTTAATCCCAATACCACCACCAAGCCAATGGCTGTTGGTTTATACTAACCACCTTACTTCCCTCTCTTCCTGCTCCCATGGGATTGGGAAATCCTTAATCTTCTCAGTTGGAAAAAAAGCAACATCTCACCTGGGTCTCCATGTTTGTTTTTAGATTTTTAAAGTTATATTTATTTATTTTCATGTTTATGTGAGTGTTTATTGCCACAGGATATGTGTTTGGTCACATGAAGGTCAGAGGAGAGGAGAGTTGAAGGGGTTCATGCTCTCCTTTCACCATGTGGGTCCCGGGGATGGACCTCAAAAGGTCATCAGGCTTAGGGGCCAGTACCTTTACCCACTGAGATATTTAACTGGCCCTATACCAATTTTAACCATAATTCTACTTTATTCATTCATTCATTCATTTATAGCCATCTGGCATTGAACTCACTATGGAGCCAAGGATCATCTTGGACTTCTGATTCTCCCGCCTCCCAGTTTGCTGCCGTGGTTGGAACACAGGACATTATCCAAGCCAGGCAAACATCTACCAACTGAATTATATCCCTAGGTCTTATCACACTACTTTAGAGGAACCAAGGACAAGTATCAGTTGTCACAACAGAAAGTGCCTCCCCACACTGCCGCAACTCTGCCCATTGCTCAAGGCCAGCGCTCACGCTGCACACGTACATGCCACTTGAACTTCAGATTTTCTCTGCAAGAGAGCTCCCATCCTGTTCCGCACCACGCAGCGGTAAAACCCGGCATCCAGTTTTTGTAAAGAGGGGATGATATACCTGCAAAATGCCAAAAAGAAGTGTCAGTGATCAATCCTGGAAGAGCAAGGGCATCCCTTCCATAAGATGCTCAAGTGATCATTTCTCTGGTACTCAGGATGTACCCAAGCGCTCACTGAGGGAGACCATTGTGAGTTCACTTCACCAGCATCCCAAATCCAGTGAGGCTGCAGACTAGTACATGGAGTCAGGACTCATGCTGTCTCCTACTGTCAGCATGGTGTCACGCATGAATTAGGCATCACCATGCTTTGGGGTGTGAATATGTAATGTTCCCATAGGCTCATTTGTCTGAACATTCAGCCCCCTGTTGGTCATGCTGGTTTGGAAGGCTTAGCAACCTTTATAAGATAGATTCACCGGAGAAAGCAGGTCATTGGGAGGTTTTGTGCCTTCTAACTCCCAAGGCTGCCTCAAGCTTCTGGTGCCATGCATTCTCCACCATGTTGGACTGTATCCCACAGAACGTGAGCCACAATGAAACATTCCCTCTTTATGCTGCTTCCTGTTAGGAGTCTGAGAAATGTTAAATAACCAGTGGTCACTGCGATTAAAGCAGACTTTTCAGTTCAAGAAAATTACCTATTCTCACGCTGCCAAATCTCAGGATTTACAGAAATACTTTCTGGAACTGAGGACTCCTGCACACAAAATCCAAGTCACTCCATATGGAAGACCACTGCCACTTTCAGGATGAGTTGTGGCTGTCCTCAGGCGAAGCAGGCCCAGGCCCAGGATTGTCCTGTCTCCACCCCAGTGTGGATGTCTGCTAGTATAACACATGCTCCTCGGGGATGTCCTTTTCCATGTGCTGACACTGACAATAGCTTTGTTTTTTCAGATGATGAAATAGTGTCAGACGTAATAATTTACCTTGTGTAATATGATGGATTCTAGTTTTCATTCCTAGGGCTATAATAATCCCTCACACCCCATACCCCTCCAAAAGCCTCATAGGCATTTCAAAGAACAGTAAGAGAGACTTTCTATACCAGCCCTACTGAAGTATAGCATTAGTTTTATAAGTCCGAATGTTTGAAATCCATGTTTGAAACCAGCAGGGATGTAGTTAATGATCACTGGTTAGAATTCAATAGCTCCTGAACCCAGACCTGAGGTGGTACTTAACTGATTATAGGCCATGGTCATAAATCAACCAAGAACAAGTTTTGTCAAACTGTTTGATAAAGGGTTAATATTCAAAATATATGTGGAGCTCCCTAAAGCCCAACAGGCAGAGACACTCAACTGAAGAAGGCAAAGGGCCACGGGATTTTCAAAAAGGTAAGTAGCACATCCACAGTACTCAGCTTCCACAGTACTCAGTGCATCCACGGTACTCGGCATTCTTGGTACTCTGTGCACTCATGGTACTCAGCGCATTCACGGTACTTGGGTGTATTCATGGTACTCGGCATCCACGGTACTCTGCACACTCATGGTACTCAGAGCATTCACGGTACTTGGTGTACTCATGGTACGTGGCATCCATAGTACTCTGTGCACTCACGGCACTCTGCGCACTCACGGTACTTAGGTGTACTCATGGTATTCAGCATCCATGGTACTCTGTGCACTCATGGCACTCAGCACATTCACGGTACTTGGGTGTACTCATGGTACTCAGCATCCATGGTACTCTGTGCACTCATGGCACTCAGCACATTCACGGTACTTGGGTGTACTCATGGTACTCAGCATCCATGGTACTCTGCGCACTCATGGTACTCAGCACATTCACGGTACTTGGGTGTACTCATGGTACTCAGCATCCATGGTACTCTGCGCAATCATGGTACTCAGCACATTCATGGTACTTTGGTGTACTCATGGTACTCAGCATCCATGGTACTCTGCGCAATCATGGTACTCAGCACATTCATGGTACTTTGGTGTACTCATGGTACTCGGCATTGACGGTACTCTGGGTACACACAGTACTCGGCGCATTTCCCATAAGGAAAATGCAAACCCCAGCCACACTAAGACTACAGCTTCCGGCTCCTAAGAACCGTGCTGAGGATGGAGAGAAGGGAATGTTGCTGTCTACTGCCGCTGGGCACGTAAACTGAGACAATCCTACAGAGTGAGCGCTCTTCACAAAATTACAAATGGAGCTATTATAGGCTCAGTATTACTTCTCTGAAAGGGAATTGAAATCAAGACCATGAGGACCCCTGCACCCCACGTTCACCGAAGCTTCATAGCACCCAAGCTCTGGAAAGAACCCAGAAATCGGTCAGCACAGGAGTGGATGGAACACGGTATATAGATTTAAACCAAGAAAGGCGGGTTTCCCCCAAGAACACAGATGAACCGGGCAGACATCATGTTCATGCAAACAAGCCAGTCACAGGAGGAGAAACACGGCATGCAATGGTGACAACCAGGGAGGACAAGTGGGGGTTAAGGCGGCACCAAAGAAAACCAATGTTTAGTTAGGTAAAATGAAGAAGTCATATCAGTGTTCTGTGAGGCATAGAGAACACAGCTAGCAATGTGGTATTGTGTATTTATGGTTGGCCAAAGGACTATTTAGGCATTTTTTTAAAATTTTTAAAATTCTGTATTTCATTGTGGGTGTGCATGATGTGTTGGGGGTATTCATGCCACAGTGTACATGTTTAGGTCAAAGGACATCACTGTGGAACGTGTTCCCTCCTTCTACCTTTACACAGGCTTCAGTGACCCGATTCAGGTCGAAAAGCTTGCATGGCCAGAACCTTTACCTGCTGAGCCATCTTTACCAGCCCTACATGTTCTTATTACATTAAAAACAGTATTGAAAAGACAGGATTGGAGCAAATGCTTGCAAATGGTGATGAGGAAGTTGTGACTGGTATCAGGGTACGTGCTTATCCCTAAATTCACTGGGTTGTGTGTACTACACATAGACAATGCATTGTAAGCCTACTCTATCATATTAAAATAAGACACATTGGTTGAGATGACTTAGCATTGCAAACAGGAGGACCAGAGTTCAAATCCCCAGAACCTACCAACAAGGCTGTGCATGATTGCACATACCTACAACACCAGTGCTGAACATGCTGTGCAAACACGAGGAGCTGAGTTCACAACTCCAGAGCCCACCAACAAGGCTGTGCATGGTTGCACATACTGATAGCTCCAGCGTTGAGAGATAGTAGAGACAGGAGGATTGCTATGGCTTTCTGCCCACAGACTTAGATCTACAGTCAGTGAGAGACCCTGTCTCAAGGCAATAAAGAAGGGAAGAGAGTGATAGTGATACAGCAGGATAACAGGCCTCCGAGTGCACTTACATTTGTACACACACATATACAAAATTAAATATGTGGGTTGGTGGTATAGTTCAATGGTACTCACTTGTCATGTCCAAGGCCCTACCCAAGAGGTTGAAGTGAACAAAACATTACAGTGTTCACACTGTAACAGAACAAGGGAAACTTCCATTCTGAATGAAGAAAGCAAGGAGTAAGACTTGAGGCCTGGATCCCTTTCCCACTGGGAAGGGGGTGGGTCATGAAAGGTCGCATGTACACAATTTCCTCAATATCTGAAAAATGCATGGCTGCTTTCCCTTAACAAAAGTGATGCTCTGGCTGCAGCTGTCTAATCTTTTGAAGACATGTCTTCTTACAAAGTACAATCAGAGAAACTTAAAACAACTCGGGCAAAAGACACAGTGTTAGCATGTTCTATTTGCTCCGTACCAAGTAGACCTGGAAGCATTGATATTCAACTAATCGCTCATCTTTTTTATTCAAGTATGTCCAATTAGTCATCCTGGAAAAGGGAACCCAGAGGAATAATTTTAGGTGAATAAAACACTTGGACAATACAGGCAATTCAGCAGTAAGCAAATATTAATCAAAGTGAGTCTCCCTCTGATAACCTTGTGGTGGTACTATGGTAGGACTCATAAAACCTTTTATGATAAGAAAAACATTGCTGAGCATTAATCTTAAAAATTCTGTTCTATTATGAGGAACAGTTCATCCCAAACAAAATTAATTAGTGAAGACAATCAGAATATACCAAACCAAGCACAAAGAGTCAATGCCATGTATTTAAATTACAAATCAGACTGAAAGGCTGCGGGTTTTGATTGTTGTGTACTGTAATTACAGGAATGAGGGGTGCTGAGATCAGGTTAAAGCAAAATCAACAGAAGTTTTTAGAGGAGCATGAGGACAGGTCATTGGAGCACAACTCTGGAGAGCTGCAAGGACAATTGGATCATGGCGACATGACCATGTTTACATAACTGTTACCCGATCTACTTTTTTCTCTTTTTAAGTATCTTGCATAGATGCAAAAATTCTTGTGAATTTCTACAATAATCTTATATGCTAATGCACAGAAATAGCATTGCTTTCAAACGACAGGAAGAGGCAGATAGGAAAAGTGAGTATTAGGCATATGTCGCTGTGCGCCATCTCCAAGGATAATGTCACACCAGGGGAAAATCTACAAAACCGTTGTGAAGTCCTCCACTCCTTACCGGAATTCCTGCGCAAATTATGTTCACCTAACAGATGGGAGTGTTCGTTGTAAGCCTATTGTTTATAAACACACATTTTTAAGCAGAGAAAGTTTCCTGGCTCATTGTAAGAAGGTATGATAAAAATCGTGGTACCATATGCCGCTCAAGCACAGGCAACACTTGCTCCTGCTCCAGTCAACACTGGGCCAAGGCATGAACACATCACACCAAGGTAGGGTTCTGCTAGACCAACACAGCACTCCAGGACAATAGAATACTAGATGCCAGGGATGACAGCACCTTAGCCGCGAATGCTACCCTGAACACACACCAGAACATTCAAGGCTTCTCCTTCCCAGCCAGCAGTAAATGCTTAGCTAGGCCAGGATGGAAAACTCACACTGAGTCTGCGCAGGATCTGAACCCCCTCCACATGTATGGACACAACTCTAGAAGCACGTCTCAAAGAACCAAAGGTCACAGTGGCTATTCTTAGGCTCACTCCAGAGCACAGAGACATCACACAGCCAAGTCAACACTGCTGCTGTGGCCTGGTGCTGCAAAAGAAGTGGCCCAAGAGCCAAAAGGTGAGGTGAGAAATATGGCAGTGGTTGGACACGATGGTGACTGGACATGACAGTTGTGGTAAGACAAGGGAGATAGGACATGGGTGTGCAGCAGTGTGGTGGTGGAATACAGCAATGATGGGAACCGGAAGTGATGGGGTATGGCAATGGTAGGTTATTGAAATGGCTGTTATTGAAGTGGCGGAGACACAGTAGAAGTAGTGATGCAGCTGGGGTGAAGACACACAGCAGTAGTGGTCATACATGGCTGTGGGGGTATTTGGCAGTGGTAGAAAGGAAGCAGTGGCAGGTAGACAAGTGGAGCAAAGAGGGTATTTGACGGTAACTGAGGCAGCATCTCAGATCATGGCATTCAGTGTCAGTCCTAAGGGGACTGGCTTCTGGGATGACTGTGGCACTGGGGGTTTGCTTCACTCTACTCTGCCAAACCTCCAGTGTCCCTACAACTCTAAAGACACTTCATTATCTGCAAAAGTACAACTCACAACTCATGAATGACAGTAACAATAGTTGCTTTCTGAGATTTATGCAGTTCAAAATCAACTCCAAATGCAATAAAAACAACGGGGGGGGGCAAAATTAAGACAAGATCAAAGCAACAATGACCACGGCTTCCTGCTAAATTGCCTGTGACCATTCATTGACACAGAGTAAAAAACAAAACAAAACCAAAAAAAAAAAAAAAAACCCTAAGACAAATTAGGCCAATAGTATAGAATCTTTCTGGAATAGAACTATTCTATTTCTAGAAAAGTATGATAAAATATAACTTACTTTTAAAGGGTTACTGTTTGGCAGCCATTCACAACAAGAAGATACTAGGACTGAGAATATTCATCAGGGCAACAAAACCATACCTCCAGAACAAGGTCCAGTCTAAGTATCTTGGGTAGGGATGTAGCTCAGTTCATGGAACACTTGCCCAGCAGGCACAAAGGCATGTGTTTGATCCCTAAACCAGGTGCAGTAGGGTGCCAGACACTTGAATCCTCATGCATTACAAGCAGGAAGATCAGGAGTTCAAGTCATCCTTGGCTGCACAGGGGACCTCAGTTAGCCTGGGCTAAGAACTCTGCCAACCAACCAAACAAATAACCAACCAATCAATCAAGCAAGCAAGCAAGCAACCAACCAACCAATTAATCAATCGATAAAATACTACTGCTAACAATAATGATGATAACATATAATTTGGGGGCTGGGAATTAACTTAATGGTTTAGTGCTTGACTAGCAAGTATGACACCCTAGCACACCTTAAAAAGAAATGAGTAAGAAAATAAGGGGGAGATTTCCTAAGTGGCAGGAGGCTTCCGTAGTATCCATAAGGTACAGGTTCAATCCACAGTGCCATACAAAAAAATCCACTAGCTACAAGTATAATTTTATGCTAGCATGATACCTATTTTGCATGAACAAGCACCAGATTTTATAATAAGTTTTATGTCTTTGGACAAAAGCTCATTCTTACTTTTATAACTAAAAAGAGGGGGCTTGGGGAAACACACACTAAAAGCCATGTGTAGGTTCACAAAATCACCCCATCTTGGGAAGGTTAGATGATAATTATGTTTTCAACTTTTTTTAATAAATTTCCTATATTAAATTTTAAAAAACAATAATCCAAAGTGGAATGAGTCTGTCGCTGACTGTTTCCTCAAGCAAAATAATGATGAAAAAATCTACACTGGAATTTGATAAGAAAATAGATACACAATTTTGAAGGTGTGCCTGACTGACAGGTCATACTCGTTGGGGCAAGTTGAAGGTTATGCCCTTAGAAGAGTTAAATCATCAGTATAAAGTTAAAGTACACAGAAGAGGAGAGATGGAGTTATCCATTGGGAACCCTGCATTTCCAAAAGTTACCATGTACGTGTGTGTGTGTGTGTGTGTGTGTGTGTGTGTGTTTATTTAAAAATTATTTTAAATGAAGAGGGAAACTAAACAGGTGCCTGTGAGTCTGGGCTACACATAGCAAGCAGGTAGTAGTGGTGTTAGGGTTCAAATCTGGCCATACAAAGTTTCCAAAGACCAATGGGATGCCAAGTTCCCACAAGCATCTTACTGACGGCTACCATGGATGACTATGTTTAGACTCTATTCTAACATTGACAAAAGCCAACAAAAGTTCCAAGAGTCACTGTTGAGATATTTCCTAAGTCTCTCCAGGACTCTGTTTTTCATCGGTGTAAGCAATGTTTTGGAGACTGTTCATTCTTTCTTCAGGGACAGAAAGGTAAAAATGTCCATTTCATGAAGCTTGAGAATGTGACAGGAATCGGTCTGTCAGATCTAGCATTATTAGGATTAAATACTCTCAAGTCAGTGTGAATTGAATGTCAGAAAACCTTTGGGAAAGAGGGCATTGATTTTTTTTATGGAGAAAAATCTTTTATTCCATTTGTGATTACTTAATTCTTTATGATGTGAGATTCTCTGTAGACATAAAAAATGTGGACCATTACACCAAGAACTGAATGAAGACAAATGTTACCCTATACACAGTTAAAAATATCTACACCAAGGTATAATGGAAAGGGGATATAAGTGATAAGCATGATAACAAGCACTAGTGAATCAGGACCATACAGTTAAAACTCCTGGTGTCTCATTTGGAAGTACTTGTCAACAATGGATCATATGAGATGGGGTTGTCCTGATGGTTAAGGCTTTTCACTTAGACTCCACAATTACCCTAATACAGAAGACCCAAGAGAGATTAATTATCTACATCCAAATCATCTCCAATAAGAACTTTAAGAAGCCACATGCCAGTTCCATTTGGGAAATTCCCCAGGAACAACCCTATCTTTTCTGACTACACAGCAAAGACAAGACAGTCAAACTGAGGCCAGCCACCAATACAAGCAGCACACAGTTCTGTGAGATCCACATGAAGATTGGCCACACCTCATGAATACTGAAGATCTAAGTCACATACCCTAGCACGAGTTATGCTCTACAAGCCTGGGAGGTCGGCAGGGGTCACTTTTTCTTGGAGTGAGATGGCAATGGCCTATCCATTCTTAAATTCCCACATTTATTATCCCCATCTTTCTAGACAAAATGATAATTAATTTGATGCTTCAGAAATGAAGAGTCCATTTTTTCAATGACAGAATTCACAAATATAGTTTTATGATAAAGAAGAAAGTCGAAGTCATATCAAAAGGTTCATACCCAATTCACAACTATCTCTATATGGGATACTAGGAACCAATTAAGCAACACATGAGTTTTTTTTTTTAATCTAAAACTCACAATTCTCATGGCTGGGTTGAGCCCAAATAAAATCTGTTTATGTGAGTAAGTTCATTCACAGAGACAGTGAACTGAGGTTAGGAATCACTAGGGAAGTCCATCTTTGCAAGAAGATGCAGATGAGGGTCACATTCACTTTAGATAGTTGATGAAAAAAAAATCTGTTTCACCTAAGAAGGAAGTGTTCACACACACACACTTTACTTGTTGAGTAATTGATTAAGAAACAATGTATTAAGCAATATATAAAAGGATGATCCTTGTGGTTCAGGGAAGAATTGTACTGTGGAGACGTACTTCAACATGTAAGGAATATGAGCAAAAGACCAGTCTGTAAATTAAAATATTTTAAAACAAATTTAATAAAATCATATTTAAGAGCTAAGTCTTTGGATATAAGGATACAGTATATTTGCCCAATAGCCAGGCTCTCTTATTTCTCTCAATAATATTTGAAGTTTTCAGTGTAAATATTATGTACATCATTTGTCAGATTTATCCTTATGTATTTCATTATTTGATGCTTTTTTTATTATTTTTTATTTTTCTCTGCTCCCCTCCCTGCCACACCCCTCCCTCCCTCAACCTTCCCCCAAGGTCCCCATGCTCCCAATTTATTCAGGAGATCTTGTCTTTTTATACTTTCTACTTCCCATGTAGATTATATCTATGTAAGTCTCTCTTAGTGTCCGTATTGTTGTCTCAGTTCTCTGGGATTGTGGTTTGTAAGATGGATTTCTTTGCCTTATGTTTAAAAACCACCTATGAGTGAGTACATGTGATAATTGTCTTTCCGTGTCTGGGTTACTTCACTCAAAATAATGCTTTCTAGTTCCATCCATTTTCCTGCAAAATTTAGGCTGTCGTTATTTTTTT